>AYEL01091991.1:0-23888 GCA_000484575.1 Olivierus martensii | reverse complement strand
TAATACTAGTAGTTCAAGTATTATACGTATTCAATTAAAAAATTGTACTCTGCAATGATTTAAATTTTAAAAAGTAATATAAATGTATTCCCATCTAATCTATTTCTTTTAATTAAAAAAATACTTAAATATAAATATTTCACTTGAATTGTATTATATGAATTTATTTCCATAGATTATACTTGACGACAGCATCAGAAGGCAGTATTAAGTTTATGGGATCCCATAATAATCTTATAGTAATAAGATTACTATAGGATCTCATAGACTTACTGCCTTCCACATTCAACGACTATCAAATACAATAATTGAATCATTTTCACTCTATAAAGCTGTAGAGTTCAACAAAAACACATGGTATTGAATGTGAAAACCAATTTCTTCTTCACTATCCTATCTGGAGGATCTAGCACAAGCTTTTTCCTCCAATGATTAGGAAAGACAATTTTAGATATTTTGAATCAATTTAAATTTAAACAGATTGCTCTATGAATTAGCATCTAAAGTAGATGTCATTATTTTTGGGGGTGGGAAATTTAAGTGGACAGATTACTAATAAATGAAAAAAGTTTATATAAGTGTTAACTGATGATTAATATCCTTTGATTTATGCACTTTTATATTCTATCAAACGTTCTTGATGTAGATTATCATCGATATTAATACTACTAAATCTTGAATAAAAATCAGTAATTTTAAATTGATGAATGATGAAAATCTATTATTTGTTACCAAAATAAAAGATCATCTTAAGGGAAATAACTTAATCATCCTTGATTAGGTCTTCTGTGCATAGTTCTGAACTGTTTTAAATTACATTATTTCCATAGTTTGAATATAACATGAAAAGGGACATCAAGAAACAGTATTTTCTAAATGATCAAATCAAAATTTACTTTAATGAATGATTCATTCATTATATAAATTGATTAAAAGTTATTTCAATCAATTTATATAATTCAATTAAATAATTATTTCGATAGTGTAATGAAAAAATATTTAATGTATTGTATTTTGCAATATGATAAAAAAAATTTATAGACATTTTTATGAAAAAATTTTAATAGCAATAAATTATTTAAAGTATTAATTCATATTAATAATGATACAGATATAAAATACCTAAAATAATTTTTTAATCTGTTCGAATAAAAAAAAACATTAAATATAAAAAAACATTAATTCAAAATATTTTCGTAAAAACAAAGATTTGTTAACTTCCATAAGAATTAATGCAAATTATTATTAGATAGAATTTACACATTAATAATTTAAGTCTAAAATACTATTTCTTAATTCTTCTAGTAATTCAGTTTTAAACTTTGTAATTATCTTTTTGTTGAATTTGTTCTTTTTCTGCAAATGTTCTATACGCTTTTCAACTATGGTTTGTCCTCTGGTTAAAGATCCTCTCAGTTCTATAGAAACGGGTCTTTTTACGAATTCAGAAACACAGTTTGGATAAATGGCTGCAGCAACTGCCAGAACATCGGCATCGTTAGTAATTTCGATTATTTCGTTTTCGTCTGAATATTGGATGATCGGCATTATTTTATTTATCATCATGCCCTTTTTACTACCTTTGCTTCTTTCCAACCATCGAGAAAACCAAACCTAAACGAAAATTAAAGTATCTAATTAATATTAAGGCTTTATTATTAATAAAAAAAATTATTAGCCAACACTAATAAACATTAGGCTATAACTTTTTTGTACAAATATATTAATTAATAGTTTTCTCACCTTTTCCATTTCGTGTTTTTCACACGTTTCCCAAGGTATTATAGTGAAATTAGCTTCTTCCGATAGAACAATATGCGCAGCTTCCGGATCAACAAAAAAATTAAATTCGGCAGTTGTAGTAATATTTCCACTGGCTAACAAAATTAAAATTGTTTATAGACGATTTATTTAACAAGAATAGAATAAATAATTTTACTCACCGTCGATATTTCCACCTAGAATGAATATTTCCTTTAAATTGTTAAAGAATGTGGGATCTATACGTTGCGCCATGGCTAGATTTGTTAAAGGAGCTATGGCTATTATAGTAATTTGCCTAGGATTTTCTTTAGCCAAACGGATCAGAGCTTGAACTGCGTGTTCGTCTTTCACTTTTATCTGGGATTTTGGAAATTGTATTGATTTTTCACCGAAACCATCGGTACCAAAAAAGTTTTCAGTACATAGATCATCAATTAAGGGTCGGTGACATCCGCGATAAATATCAAGCTGTAAAAAAGATAATCATGAAAAAAAGTGTCTTTTTTTTATTTTTTACAGTACATGTCCTTCTAGTTTAACTCATATTTACTCAGAAAAAGTCTGGGATAGAAATAATGGGACATTCTGTATATATTCAACAAACATAACATAATAAATATGGAGAATAAATATAGACCAATGAAGATATGGAGATATTATAGATCAGTGATGGCAAATCCAAAATTTTTCGCGTGATAAAATTAAGAAAGTCGAATAACATACAGTATATGCATATCATGGCGTGCTATGATATGTACAGTACGTGTCACTGCAGATACCAAACTAGTTACCAGAGTAAAATACAAATATTCACTCTGTACGTAAACTTTTTATTTATATTATCTGAGGCATATAAATGAGTTTAAACTACTAAACTTTAAAACAAATTAAATAAAAAGTTGTTATAAAATTTTCTGCGTGTCATTTATTTGCCATCACTATTATAAACAAGAAAGAGTTGTTTTTAGTTGCTTACGAATTAATGAAAAATATATGTAAAATACATAAATTTAAAATATTTTAAGCTTATATCAAATTGATATAACTCAATATATAATATAGACTTAAAGACGACATTTTTTATTAATATAAAATTTAGTGGATTAATAGATGTATAATTTTCAGGCAATGTTTATAAGTTTAAAAGAATACTTATCGATTTATAGATATAGATAAGATTACAAACTCAGAAGTGGTTACTAGCTTTCATAAAATTAAGCTTACTTATAAACATAGATTCAACAAGTTTTTTATTCCTTAGGTCTGTAAGGAAAGTCATACGTCACAGATTTATAAGCCTATGATTAACATTCAGAGATCCCATTAAATATTGAAGTTTGATGATTTTAGAAATTAATAATTAATTTTATTATTAATATATGTAATAATAATATAATTAACTTATTTATTATAAATAGTGTATATATAGAACTTATACATCTCTATAAAAGCCTATTTAATCCTAATAATAATAACTGGCTATAGGATATAAATAATTAAATGCCTTATAATCAGTTGTTTTTTGTTTCTAATAAATAATATTTTTTGATTTTAAAGAACAGTTCAGTTCATTGAATATCGTTACATTCATTCTACTCAATAATGTAAATATTCGTGAGCTGAATATATCAAAAAAGCAAATTTTCTCCAACCTTTCTAAACTAAAACAAAAACAGTGCGATCTCTTTTTTTCTTATATCTTTCGTTCCAGCGAACTATGAATTAACCTTTA
The DNA here is from genome assembly GCA_000484575.1 of Olivierus martensii. Classification (NCBI taxonomy): domain Eukaryota; kingdom Metazoa; phylum Arthropoda; class Arachnida; order Scorpiones; family Buthidae; genus Olivierus; species Olivierus martensii. The sequence goes on along the minus strand of AYEL01091991.1, from coordinate 20,392 downwards.
AGCTTATAATTTTTACCTGAGTTATATCGCATGCTTCACACACTCTCAACACGTTATCACATACGTTGTCGACGTTAGTGTTTCCATGACAGCAAGTAATGGCCGAAACTTCACAAAGATCTTCTCTGCTAAAAGCTAACATCAGTGCCAAAGCATCATCCACACCACAGTCAGTATCTATAATCACTTTAATTTTCTCCATTTTAACCTACAGAAAAATAGGCTGAATAGCAGATAATAAGTAAAATCAATAAATGACATCATCAATTTAAATCTTTCAATTTAACTCTTATTTTAAAAATAATATTTTAAAAAATGTGCTTATCTAAAGTATAACTTTACAAAATTGTAATAAGCTGTGTGAATATTTAATTAAAATTATTTTTGTAGAAAATTTTTGATCTTTATTATATGATGATAAACAAATAGCCTATTGTTAAAGCGAGTAAATCAATAAAATTTTGCATATATTTACTATACAGTTCACATTTCAATCGTTCTACTCACATGATTTCTTGATTGGCTTTACGTTTTTAGATAGGAAACAATTTTATATCAAATATTTATATTTTATTGTCGAATTTCTATACACCTGTTAAAAGAAATAAGACTAAAGAACGGTTACAGTTACATAACGTTGACCGAAGCGGTCTTTTATCATCGATTATCTCAATTTGAAAAATTATCTTTGTTCCTATTAGATAAGCAGAGGTGCATTATTAAAGTAAAACTGCTTTTCTAATGTATATCATTATAGACTAAGTGATTCACGTACAATGAATTATTGTGCTTACTTTCAATAATATTTAATAAATTGGAAAATATTAATAAATCTTTATACACTTTTTGAGAAATCATTATATTACAAAATAAAATAATCCCAACATGTTTTGCGTGGAACATTCCTAAGATAATTTGATATTAAGTGTTTGTGAATATTTTTATATTCATATATTATATACTTGGATAAACATTTTGCAAAATTTTGAAATGCGAAAATTCAATGTTGACATTAAATTCATCTCTACATATAAGTATTTTAATATTGACTTTCTATAGTCTATCAAACAATAATAAATTACGACCCAGAATATCGTCAATAATACGATTATTTATTATGGTACAATATACGAAAACCTGTATACACTACAGAAACTTGCGTGTGTATCTAATAAAATATTAATTTATGATTGTTATGAGATGATACAATTCACGAAATTTTACTTATATTTTGTAAGTTCGCTATTAACTTTCATAATAACTGAAATGCTTCAAATATCGATTCAGAAAATCTATAAAGTCTGAATTCCACATCACCAGAACGTATTGCATAAACAGACAACAGACGCCCAAATGGGATGATATTTCCTGTTTATGACATAGTGCTCGGCAAATTGTGAGCAGAAAAGTAGATCAGACAAATTTTCAACTTTTAAGTTTCTGCAGATCTTGCTGTTGTACTTTTAGCCAATCATGTGTCTCGATTGGAGTGACGTTTGCTTCGTGTCACGATCTGAAATGTTAAAATCAAAATGGCGGAAACAACAGATAAGTTGAAAATCAATTTACTCCAATGGCAACTAGCAACTCGTTTAATTTTCATAAATAAGTACTAATTGAACGTTTTTTATGTTTATTTCACATGTTGATTTAATTTGTCCAAAATGAAAGGATGAAAATTTTCTACATCACTTACATATCATAATTATAATATCTTGCCATGTTACTACCATCACGTTCGTCATTCGTTGAAGAAGTAACATTCTGTCATATAGAAAGCGCTTTGGATACAAATAAATTTTTATTTATGGTTATTAATAAGCAAAATATATTGTGTGACTATCTCAAACTCATCGATAACATTGATTTTTGTGTGTTTGAATAGAAACAATTGCTAAGACATGATTTGCTATCTGAGCAGAGCTTTATTAACATTGTAGAACCTCGGTTTATAGGTCTGGCCTGATCGCGGTATATGGAGTGGAGTTTAACATAAGTAAGGGAGGGAGAACGTCGGTTTACTCAACACAAAATTATTCCAGACAAATACGGTTGTTAAATCATAAAATAAATTTATTGAAATAAACGGTGGACATCTACCAGTGAAAGAGAATCTTTACAATAACAACAAATTTTGTTTACAAATTGATCGCCTTTTCGTTGGAGGATAAATACCTTAAATATGAGCAAACGTCCCTTTTGAAACATTTTTTTTCTTTCGATGTTTTCGATCGTTTCGATCAGTTCTTTGATTTTTTTTCCTACTTGTTTTCTTCTTATACCCGCATAACACTACTTCTCTTGATAAATTCCAGAAACCGACTGTCTCTGCTCCCTTTCTACTCTTTCTCCCCACCACCTTTCTCTCATTTCATCGTTCCACAAAAATTGATCAAATTTCACCATTGTTGAAAATGATCTGCTTATTGTTTCTTCAAATTTTCTTTCTTTTAGTTATGTACAAAGTTTCCCGGCTGGCAGTTCGAACACACAATACAGTATTTTATTTTCATTCGTGTTTTAAAAAAGTCTTCAGAGCATAAATAATAACACAATAAATTATTTTATTGTATTTTAATATATTATACTCAAATTCAATGAATTTTTGGTTCATCATCATGCCTTCCTTTATTAGGTTCAAAGTTTATATAAAATTAATACTATACTGATCGAAAATACTACTTATTATTATTATTATTATGACGGATATAAGTGTCTAATAATAATAATATAATGATTCCTAAAAGGAAGACAATCGGGTGATTTTTCGTTTGCCTATAAATTAATCTTTGAGATGCTTTGCATAAGAAACCAGCCTCTAAAAGTTGGCAATGTCTATTTGTTATCATATAGGCTCTAAATTTTACAAAAATATTCAGAATTTCTAGAGGTGAAAATATTTATTCTGATCATATGTCCAATGTCACATCAGTTTTCTGAAACCAGCGTTTAGAAACAAGAAACAAATTAAGTGAAAATTGGAGTCATTTTACTCAATTTTAATAAAATAAAAAAATTTTTTCCAATTGTCCTTAGTTTCAGAATCAGTCTGTATTTGCTTAGCAATATTCTAAAAATCTTTCCAAATAATTAAAATTATGATCACAAATTCTATTTAAATCTATTTAATATAAATGTAGGCCTAATGGATTATTATAATTAAGGAGAAGAAAATATTGCCGTTTCTATTTTTGTTGGTTTAACCTCTTATACAAAAGACACTTTGGATAGTTTAGACTAGTTTTTATAACTTAGTTTTATAATTGATTTTTATTTTTCTGTATCGCTTTTTATATGTTGTTCTGTTTTTAATTTTATTTATTAAATTAATGAATATAGGATTATGAAATAAAAAATTTCAAGCATAAGAGCAGATTAATTACAATCAAGAGACATATAATGAACATGCTCAAATAAAATTTTTAATTTTTTCTGCTTGTAATATCTCTCTGCACTGCATACTTTTCTATTTTTTTTTTCGTTCATAATTTCTAAAATATTTAAAAAATAAAAATATAACTTATGTCTATTATAATTAAAAAAGAATAGTTTCTAATTAAATTTCAATCAATTTTTACTTATGGTGGGATATTAGAGTGCATAGAGTGTAGCGTAACTTTGCTTTACAGTATCATATACTGTATCTGATATCTGAATACTATTTCTCATTGATAGAACGGAAATAATGAAAACCTATCCATGTTCATACTCAATAGTTTTTCAGACAAAACAATAGTTTCTAGATATTTATTCACTCAGAAAGTTTTACACTGTTTCTTAAAATAACGATAACATCAGCTGGCTCAAAAATTTACTTAACATCAGACTGAATATGGTATTATTTGGAGCTCACGCAAAATATACCTGCAATACAATCACCATCGCATTTCATGCTAGAGTTGTCACCCGCTCTAATCAGCCAAAAATATTGCTGTTTAATACTCTTACTCAACCAATTTTTACCTCACTCTACTATATATAAAAATAGATCATCATATTCAGTAAATAAAATGGATGACTTTACATCAATCTGTACAAATGATAACATAGAGCATACTCCATTATTAGAAACTACGATTATTATTTAATTACTTGGAAGGACTTTATGATTATATTTGGAAATCAAAAAGAAATATTTAATTATTCTGAAATTTTTTGTGAGAAAATAAGAGATAAAAATAATGTTTATTCTTTAAACATTCTTTACGAAAATATTCGTTTGAATTATTTATAATCTTACATATATATCATATAAGGTATGCTATAACTTGTTTCAAGTTAGCAAATTCCTTAATGAAATATTTATTATTTATTTTTTGTCTGGTAACAACAACATCCGAGAAGAATAAAAATTAAACGTTTCTCGAATAATAATTGACTTTCATTCTCTGGATGATTATAAGATCACTGGTTAATTTTTATCTCTTTCATTTTTAAATCGAACTAAAATGAGGTATGAAATTTTATTTTGGTATATCAGAGATACTACTACAGATATTTTGATCAAAACTTGAAATTTTTATTTCAGATGGTTTGTTTTAATACAATTTTTCGTCAGTTTATGTGATCCGTTGGTAAAAACTCGTTCGTATCAAAGTGTAAAGGAACTACAAAATTTGATAATTATTAAATACCTATACTGCAGTATACAGATTTAATTTCCAACTTAAAAATTTTTCAGATAAATCCATGCAGCCTAACGACATTATGGAAGCATACTTTCATTTTCCGAGTCTTTCTCTTCTTAATACATCGCACCGATTTAATTTATCCAACATTCTAAACGAGTAAGTAACTTTTTAAATATTTAAAAAATAATTTTCTATCATCAATTATTTTCTCATGATTTCAGATTATCAAAAGATCCAGAAATTTCAAAGAAATTCAACAACTTGACTGAAATCGCTTTCGAGAGTTTTAAAAACACTTCGATAGAATTCAGAATGAATTTATCTCGAGTTATCGAAGTTACGATTACTTATTGTAATTTTTCGTCCAAGTTTAGAACTATCGACGGTTCGTGCAACAATATTAAAAATCCCTTTTTAGGTAAAACTAACGAGTGTTTCGGCAGATTACTTCCACCAAATTATGCGGATGGTAAGGAATTTTATATTTCAAAATTATTTTGATATATTATATATTTCAAACTATAAATTCTCAAGATTTCTTTGATAAATAAAAAATGAATTGAAAAATTTTAACTTAAATATATAGGCTTACTAATCAATATTTTGAAAATTTATTAAATAGAGGAATATAGAAATATAACTTCTAGAAAATACATATCATCTTATTTAAATCAAATGTTCATCAAGTTGGCACTCATCTTAAATTGTTAAGAATTTTAAACTGAATTCTAACAATTCAAGAGATGAGTGCCATGTTTTTTCATTCCATTTTTTTTCAAGGGCTTACTAGCCCTTGAATGAAAAAACAAAACAAAGTTCAGAACTAAAACAGCATACAAAACTTACCAAATATAAAAGTGGAAGAAAACTATTTTTTATTTTTGCAATAAATTTCTTTGATTAAGAAATACTATATTTCTAAATCAATTCTAGAAATTCCAAATTCTTAGTTATAATTTCAAAATTTTCCTGTATATCAGATGAATAATTTTTTTGATATTTAGAATGAGATAGAATAGTAGTGAAGATTGCATTCTGACTAGAAAAATAGGAATTAAAAACAATCTTGGATAAGAATGGGAAAGATTCTTATATTAATGGATAAATACAGGAAATGTAATTCAAGTCTGATAATGTAGCCAGGAACAATTCTTTTTAGTTTTAGTACAGGCTTAAGAAATCTGTTTGTATGGATTCTAGATTGGAATAAAAATTTGTACTCTAAATAGGACCGCATAGAGTGTAGAATTAAAAACAATTGAATCAAAAAAGCTGAAATAATTTTTGTAATTAATTATCTTTTGTAAAATACAGTACCGTATATCTAAGTTCAGATAGAATTTGTTGGATTTAATTTTGACTATTTTGAGATGATTTTAAAAAATTATTATTATAGGTAATGATGATACCGAGATAAGTGTGATGATTAACTATTTCTATTTGTCTATTATTTATACAAAGTTTGTCTCTTTGACCTTTACGGAAAATTAGTGATTTTTGTTTTGTCAGTATTTATGATTATATTATTATCTTTAGAGTACCGATGAAGAATGTTAAGTTTGCATTATATTTTAAATAATGGAAAGAGAAAAAAATAGTTGTATCATCAACAAACTGAATGCTATGAATTGATTCATTTGAAAATGAAGCACTCTCGTTGTTTGAATGATAAAAATATTAAATTAAGCCATTAAAAATATATTAAATAGAGTCATCATATCATTGTTTATCAATATGTTTTCGATAAACACTAATAATAATCATTTTGATATATTGTTTTGTATATCGAAACAAGTAAACCGAGTCATCATTTATTGATTTATTTTCGATAGACAATAATAACCATTTCCATGTATTGTATACCGAAATAATTTCGCAAAAATCGTGAATTTTAGATAGTCTCAATTAACATAAAGTCCATTTTTATCATCGGTATTTAAAGCGGTACGCTTATGATTACTGCAATATTTCCCGGCTTATGAGAGAGTTAAATCATTATCTAATAAAAAATATTAACTTCTCATAATTATGCATTTAACATTATTTTACATTTTCTTTATCAATTTTTTGTATATTTTCATATTCAAATTAATTTTTAAATCTGTTGTTTAATTTTATATAGAATTTTTTTACATAAATGACATAGCCAATATGATTACTGTTACAGGATATATTTATTCCATATGTTTAATTGGAATGGGTTTTAGAGAGTTTTCTTTAGATTTAGTATGCACATTTTTTAAAATTAAGGATGGGGGAATTTATTTTTATATAAGTTAAAATTTTAATAGATTTGTCCACGCTGACAGATTACTGTATTTAAATATAGATAGATTTATTAAACTTTTTTAGATTACTGTATTTAAATTCAATTTCTGTCAATTATCTAAAGCAGCTTGCAGGATCTACATATTGTTTTATATAGTGATATTAAGGTAGTTATAATTAACACCTGAAATCACAAATATATTGTAAGTCATATAAATTTTATATTTATTCAGTATTATAGATTTAGTGTAATTTTATAAAATTTCTATTTTTATTATATTACTTTTATAAATTTATAAAAAAATAATATAATAGCAATGAATGTTTAAAAAAATATTGTATACTTTAGTAAACAAGGAGTGATGATAATAATGCTAATTTTTTTCTAGTAATTTTTATGGAAAATAATAATAATAAAAACACTAACGAAGTTTGTAGTCTGTATTTAACGTAAATAATAATTATTATTATTTTCAAATACAGTAGAGCGTCGATTATTCGAATTAATTGAGACCAAAGTTGTTCCGCTATTCAAATAATTCGGCTAATCAAATATATGTGAGCATATCCAGTTTATATCAAAAAATTGTAACTAGGTCTACACATAAATTACAGAATTGTACGCAAGATTACTACTACTGTATTTTAAAGTATGAAATATTATACAAAATAATTTTAGGAAATGGCTTGATTTTTAACTCCTATAATGACAAATTATTAAAACTTTCTATGCTCTATTGATACAGTATGTCTTCGAATAAATAATTGGAAATGAATGCATTAAGGAGCAAAAATTTTCAGCACAACAATCACTGTACTTAAAGAAGGTACTGTACTTTTTTCGCGGCAATGATGCGGATAATTGAGGTTTGGAGAATCGACGCTCTACTGTATTAAAATAATAAGAAAAAATGATTCAAGACGAGATATATGTTCTCTATAAAACTGCACAATAATGAAAGCCATATAAATATACTACAGTGTGAGAATATAATATACTATATATCATATATAACATCATATATATATAAATATATATCCTGTATATATGATTTAGGATATATCATCTTGTTTCGATTTGTGTATGTATATATAAGTTATATACTGTATATATATATATATATATACTGTACTTATAATAAAGCAGAAAATATCATAAAGAACTTCCTTGCATTTCATATTTTATAAATACATTGGAAATATATACAAATTATAAATTACCAATATACATATCAAATATGAAATACAAGGAAGTTCTTAGTAGTATTTTCCGCTTTATTGTTATCTATATTCTGTATTTATTTCTTGAATTACAACTTATTTCTTGAATTACAATTGTTTTGTTACTATTGTATTTTTAAATAACAAGTTTATACAGTTACATTTTCTGAGAATAAATTTATAATATGATAGTATTTCTATTACACTGAATGATCTTTAAAGTTGACAATTAAAATTATTACAAAAAATAATATAAGGTGATTCAATAAATAAATCACCTTATGTATTATTTAAAATACGGAAAATTAGCAGTGTTTGTGATTCGCATTTGATAAAATATTTGAAATTTATCAAAATAAAGTTGTGCGGTTGATTTTCGTTAGAATAATTCGGAATCCTATTCCAGGATTTTATTTCTATAAAATTTCCCCCCTTGATTCTGGATTCCGATTTGTTGATCATTATTTTTCATCTTTTCTCAAATGTCATTAACATTCGATAGGTCCTATCATCCATAAATATGAGAAATGAAATAAATGACGGAAAAAATATTTACACTCTATCCTGTTTCTGAAATTTTTTTTTAGTGAAATGTTTTGGTAACAATGCACATGGCCATATTAATATCAAGAACTTAATTACTATAGCAATGAAATAAAAAATTTAATATATTTATACTACATATCCGTTATAAAACAAATGCGAGAATGAAAATGAAATGTTTAATGAATCTTCGAGAGAAAGTGAAAGATAAAAATTCACTCTATCCTCTCAAACTTTGTATATAAAAGTTTGTTGCAGTGTTGAACATCAAATGCAAATATCTAAATGTATGTTATAGATGGAGTCCAGTTTAAATATTTATATCTATATGTAGGCTTAAATATTTAGATCTATATGTAAAAGTACATAATATTGATAATAAAGCCTCCTATTTTCTTATAGGATGGAACTATATCTGTATATTATGATTTTGTATATGTAACTTTTAGAATCTTAACAAAAAAGACATAAAAATTAACTCCCAATTCTGGCTTACGATCATAATAGTGTTAAGAATTTCAGACAATGTATTATATAAAATAAATTAATAAAAAAGGATTTAATATATAAAGATCGCCTTTCATATTTGTAATATTAATAATAAAATAAACAGTTATTAAACTATTGTATTTTTAAAAGATATTAGTTCAATTCGGAAAACGAAAAGCGGCCGAGACTTACCTAATCCTTATCTGATTAGTCGCATTCTAACTGATGGAGAATTCCATAGCAAAATTGGTACGAGTCTCACTCAGAATGGATTATTTGTCAGCTGGGGACAATTTCTGGCTCACGATCTAACACTCATTCCTACTTTTAGACAAATAAATAACATTAAAGGTAATAATTTTAGGTTTATAGAATAAATATAAATCAAAAATGGCTTTTGTTAATTTCATATTGATTTAGGTGGATGTTGCGAAGATCCCAAGTATCCCGAATGCGAACCATTAACTGCAAACTTTGATGATGTTTACTTTGACCATAATCACTGTTTCGATTATATAAGATCTTTTGGTTTTCTCAAAAGGAAGTCAGCCCATTCTTTAGGTAAATTAATGTTGTTAGAATAATTATCTGTATAAAATAATTATAGCGGGTAATTTTTTTACAGAATTTCAGCGTGAACAATTGAATAAACTGACAGCTTATATAGACGCCTCTAATGTATATGGAACAACAATTGAAGAAATGAAATTTTTAAGGGACGAAAATGGAGGAGGTAAACTTAACTAATAATTTATTTGATATACTTTTTAAATTTGATATTTTAACTTTTTTGAAAAATATTATTATCGAAAACTTTTTCAAAGAAACGATGCTATAAATATAGGCTATATTTTTCATTCTACATTTTAGCTACGTTAAAGTCAGAAAAAATTCCATATGAAATACCAGTTCGTTCAAATAAATGGTGCAAAACTTCTTTTAAAAATTGTGAAAGTTCGTGTTTATTACTTGGTGAGAAAACAAATTTTTTTAATGTGTTCTCCTGCTTTCACCAGGTTGATAGCGATGTTTTTTTTAACACTGCTTTCAACCTGGTGAAATCAGCTTTAAAGTGGAGGATGGGGATCAACAACCCTTTCTGAAAAATTTGTAGGTGTGGGAACTGATAATTCGGTTCAATTCCCGGGTCCCATATCTTCAAATTTTTTTTCAGATCCTCCAGGGTGGAAGCATAGCGTGGTTCCACCTTTGCCATCTCGTCGATGATAAAATAAAAATTAAAAGTTTATCTGAAAATAAATTTATATATTCTAAAATATATTTCGTTAGGAGAAGATAGAGCATCAGTAACATCTGGATTAATGGGGATTCATACTTTATGGCTCCGAGAACATAATAGATTGGTGAAAAAATTTCGGTTGAAATATTGGGACGAAGAAAAATTATTTCAGGAAGTGAGAAAAATAGTTGGAGCTCTGATGCAACACATAGTGTTTAGTGAATATTTACCTTTACTTCTTGGACAAAAAGTCATGGCTGAAATGAAATTAAGTGTCCCAACTGTTAACTATACGTACGATCCTTCAGTATGTCCAAACATTTTGAACAGTTTTGCCGGAGCAGCCTTTAGATTTGGTCACAGTATGGTCAGTCGAACTGTTCAGAAAGAAAATTCCAAAAGCATGCGTTTGGTGACAGATTTTTTTAATGTTGATGATTTTTGTAACATCAGCATTGATCCTGTTAACAACATCCTAATTGGGAGGATGATACAGAGAGCAGAGTTGGTAGATCATATTTTCACTAAAGAGGTAAGACTATATATAAAACAATTTTCCTAATTTGTTGCCATTATAATCTAATATATAATACAATTACAGATTACTCATTTCCTTTTTGCAAATTCCACTCATTCTCGCGGACTCGATCTACTAGCTATAGATATCTTAAGAGGAAGAGATCACGGACTTCCTGGCTATAATGATTGGAGGAGAAGATGTCATCTTCCACCTGTAAAAACTGATGAAGATATGAAACTTTATATAAGAAACGATGCGATACAAAAAATTAAAATACTGTATAAGTAAGTTAAATTTGATTTAATGATCTATTATATTGTTCTTAATTCTCCGATCTGTTTATTTTATAGAGATATGGATGATATAGACTTATATATAGGAGGAATAAGTGAAATTCCGACTGCGGGTAGTATTATCGGACCAACTTTTGGATGCATTATAACGGAACAATTTCGAAGACTAAAATTTGGTGACAGATTTTGGTATGAAAATCTAGAGAAACCCAATTCGTTCTCAGAAGGTAGGACATTCTAATTTAGAGTTAAAACATATTAAAATAAGGGACGTTTGTTCTTTATGAATTACTAACAGATTTTCTCTCATTCTAGAACAAATTAGAGAAATTAGGAAAACTACAGTCGCTTCACTGATCTGTAGAAATACAAATCTCGAAAGAATCCAGCCAAAAGCGTTTTTAGTACTTGGGTAATTCTTTTTCTTTCTTTTTTGATTTTATTTTATTTATTACAATGTTTTATTTTTTCTAGCATAGACAATTGGAAAAAAGACTGTAATGATATCGTTCGAGATACAGATATAAATCCAATTTATTGGTAATAACTATTTACGTGTGAAAAGAAGAAAATATTTTTCATCCTCTACCTACCTGTAAATTTTGGCACCACCTTTCTGAATCACCCTGTATAATATAATCAAAAAATATATATAAAATAGATTTTTGATATAAATAACAATGTATGTGTTCTTATTTAAAGTGATATATTGTTCGATTTTCTTTTCTGTGAGTTAATAACTTAACTAAGAGTGTTTGTTTAAAAACCAAAAACATCTTTATTAAACACATTTTAAAGTTAATTTCCCTGCAGTAGAGCTTGTTTTCTGATATTTTAGCAGTAATAGCAGTGGTTATTTGTTAGTCTTTCGCTAATTAGCATATTATATATTAGCAAAGTGTTAAATGCAACTGTAAAAAATAACAATCTATTTCATATACTTTAGTAAAACTCTAAATTAAATGCTTAATATCTTTTAATATAATAATAATAATAATAATAATAATAAAACTTAATGTAATACTTTAATATTGATATATCTAGATTAAACTCCTCTATTATATTATATTATTGTTTTCGGATATTTTTATTTATTTATGTAAAATACAGGTAGGTCTAGACTTATGACCACATGCACTCATGATGATGTAATCAGTAAATTCTGTGATTGATCAATACAATTCCATTGGTTCAAGTCCCTGACCTAATGTTCTGATACATAGAAAGCATTCTTTTTTTTGTGTCTAGTTCTTGTAGTTTTGTTTTCTTTATGTTTATTAAAATAACATATAGGGTCTTAGTAAATATTAGTAATAAGAAATTCATAAATTTTGGGCATTTAAAACTTATGAAAGCAGATTCGAAACTGAATCCCATTGTAAGTCAAGGACAATATCTAATACAATTACAGTTTTTTATATTCCTACATTCAGAATCTGAAATATAATCTGTGCATTGATCTGTTTACATTAAAGTAGCTGATATATAATTTTAGTTTTTTTAATTTTTATTATATATATAAAGTGGGGGTCGAAATTCCGGTAAATTCCGCTGGGATTTTTTCTCCAGTCGTACCGAAGAATCAATTATAAATATATTTTTTGAGGGTATGAACTCAGGAGCCCTTAATTAGGGGGGTAAGATAAAGTGGGGGTCGAAATTCCGGTAAAAATTCCGCTGGGATTTTTTCTCCAGTCGTACCAAAGAATCAATTATAAATATATTTTTTGAGGGGACATGCTCATTTAAACAAAATACTATATTGGTACAATCAAGGTTGTCCTTGGATACAATTTTACATTAACGCTATAAATGAAAATAGTACCGATTGAAAGGACGACGAATAGAGAGAACTTTTCAGAGAGATTGTAATTTTATCTGGTGCAAGCATCGAGAAAATTAACTGTAAAACTACTGTATAGTACAGTAATATCCCGAAGTTACGCGATAGGTAGTCCGACGAAAATCGCGTAAATCGGCGTATAACTTTGCAAATACATATAAATATATATAAATTTGGTTTAATTGGGACCAAGGATCAACAAAAACACTAGTTTAGAAGAAAAATATTTAATAAAACTGCAGTTCTTTATACTATATTAGTACAAAATATTAAATATAAGTTATATAAAAAAATTATTCACTTTTACTTAATTATGCACCATAATTTCATCATTGTTTCCATCTCAGCAATAATAATATGACGTTTACGAATTATGCTTGAGTTTAAGGATTAAGCATTTTTCACCTTATCGAGAATTCTTTCAATATCTTTTATGATTGTTCTTACTGTGGATTCTGATAGCTCAAAGTTCTTTGCCAATTCACAAATTTTCATTCTGTTATCAAAATCCTTGATAATGTTAAGTTTACATTCCAAAAATATCATTTTCCTTTTCTTACTAGGTGCAGGAGAATTAGATTTATTTTATTTGGACAACATAGTTTTTTTAAGGGTTTAGAAAGCGTTTAACAAAACAATCTTAACTTTCGTTGATCGTAGAATTGTAATCATGCATGTAGAGTTTGTGCAAAATGCGTCCGATGCGTATCACAGCAAGATAGTGTGCAGTAGTGTGCCAAATGAAAATAATCAAGAACCGCATAACTCCGAGTTTGCAGAAGTCGGGGTATGTATTTCTCAACATGTAATCTAAACCAGTAAGTGCTACCATTTTGAAAACTTGTCTTCAAAGCAGAGATAGTTTTGGAATGAATCTTTAATATAACAGAATTGCCTATTCCTATTTTAATTATCAATAAGAGGGTGGCAAATCTTTAATTCTCTAATATATAGTTTTTTGGAATGAATCTTTAATACAACGGAATTCAGTGGGAAGGCAAATCTTCAATTTCAATATTTTAATTTCATCTTTTGGAAAAACTATACATTAGAGAATTAATGATTCACCCTCATCAATTGATGATTAAAAACATTAATCGATAATTACATTGTGTTAAAGATTCATTCCAAAAACTATTGTATCTCACAGTTCAAAAGAAGTTTTCAAAATGGCGACATGCACTGGTTTCATAGATTAATGACTGGTTTAGGTACTGTAATATCACGGATATGTGTGAAGAAATATTAAAATTTCATTGTTTTCTCGATGCTTGCACCTGATAGAAGTGCAGTTCTTTTGGAAAGTTTTCTCAACTCATTGTCATGTTTTGATTAGTACTGTTGTCATTCATATGATGCTAATATACAAGTAAAATTGTATTCAGAATTTTTAATGGGAAAAAAGTAAATTTTATTGTTTTTTATTGAATCACTAAAGGATCATAAAACATTGTAAATATATTTTGTTCGGCAACTTGTTTTTGAAAAGAATAATAGAAGGTATTTTCCAAGACAGTAGAGCACCAATTATCCAATTTAAATTTGGACTCTAGGGACCTTGAGTAATCAAAAATCTATATAACAAGAAAGATTTGGTAAATTATTAAATAAAATTGGATTTGAATGCATTAATGTAATTCATATTTTATTTTCAGGGTAGATATGCTTATTCATGCATACTTTGAGTTTTCACAATTGTGATCTTCAAATTCTATAAGAAAGCAGATAAGACAGTTATAACATGTTTACACTATGCAATATAAACCAATTTGTAAATGATCATGTTAACATGTCTGTTAACATAGTGTAAACATGTTAACATGTTTACACTATGCAATATAAACCAATTTGTAAATGATCAGTTATAACATGTCAAAATTTGTTCAGAAGAAGGCCTCATTCATAACAATATTGTTTCACAGTTTGCATTATACAGTGACCTCTAGTGTTGAATAATATACTTCTGCTTGTTCTGAGAGATACACATCAGATTCTCGTTTTCCTTCATTTCTTTCGAAGGAATAAAATCAGCTTAAATTATAATTAAAACTTTAAATATGTTAACTATAAATAAACATATGTGAAATTAGATTAAAATCTTCATCAAAATGCTAATTACAAATTCTCATCAAGCAATTTAACTTCCAAAGTGAGAGAAGAAAAAATGGCAGCACTTCCTATTTCATTCTGAACCAATGTCCAATCAGGAATGAGTTTCAGTTTGAATCCTATAGACCTTGTTCAGCCTAAACTGGTATGTACTAGTATGTAACGATTTCAAATGAGTTTGGCTCTCCATGTTCAATTCACATTTATGAGATTAAACAAGTTCTATGATTGAACTAGTTTATATTACAGATTCAATTCACTTAAACTGCTTTAAACTTAACTTTAAAACATCAAAAAACATCACTAAACACAGATTTTCAAATAAGTTTATTTAATATTGTTAAATGCTAACGTTTTCAGTGTTTATACACCATCATCAGGTATCTTACATTTGTTTTGAATGTAAGATGCCTGATGATGGTGTATAAACACTGAAAACGTTAGCATTTAACGATATTAAATAAACTTATTTGAAAGTCTAACTGTGTTTAGTGCTGTTTTTTGATGTTTTAAAGTTTATATTGCATAGTGTAAACAGAGTATTAGAAAGATGACTATCATGCTGCAATTACAAATCAAATACTTTAGAAGTATTCAGATTTTTCATAATTTATAATTCATTAACCCTTTGGCATTAATAATTCACTTTTAGAAAGTTGAGTTATTAATGCCAAATATGAGGAAAACAGAAACTTGCAATTGATATAATATAATTTGCTAGATACTGCAGGAAGCAGTATGTCCAGAAATATAAAATTAAAATCATTCACAACATTTCTCTTTTCATCTACTGGAATTCTTAACTTCTGTTATAGTTTGAATGTAGATATTGTTGGATTATCTAATCCTATAAAAATTTCAATATTAATTATGCCAATATATTCAGATCCATTCTCAGTAAACACCGTTTATAGGTTACATTATTCAATTATTTTTAATTTAAATTTGGAATATGAATATTTTTAACTTGTTTAATTTATTGAAAATTTTGTCTTAATAAGCAAAACTGAAGGAGGTTAAAGGAAGAAACTTATATAAACCAATGATCTCAAACTGATGGTCTGCAGGCTGCATCCAACCGTAAAGCAATTCTGTATACAGTAGTTGCTATGTTTTAGCTATTTTAAATATGTATCAATCAGAAAATTATTACAATTTAACATCAATAAAACTGTTTTATAATCTCATAATTACAAATAAATATTTTCCTTTCACTGTAATTTTTTTTAAAAATATTTGATCCTTCATTTCCTTTTGAATTACGCATTTTGCCTCCAAAGTAATTTGAGTTTGAGATCACTGATATAAACATCACTCATCTGATTTCAAATTTTGAACATTGATTTTTGTGTTGCAAAAAAAATTTTGGCAAAGTGGATTAACAAAATATTCCAGAAAAAAATAAAATTTCCTTTATTCTGAAGGTGACATTTATTTTTCATTTATTTAACATTTGGAGTCCATTAGTTTTGTTTTTCTAATTTTTATCAGCATATATATACATATATATATATATATATATATGTATGTTAACGGAGCAGATAAGTTATTCCATAAATCATATATGTCCCAACGATGTCATAAATTATCAGTATTTTGTGACTTCATCCATTATTTTCTGTCATGATATCACATCAGAACTGTTACTTCTTTGTGATAGATATTCAGATTGTACATTGTTAAGAAATTAGGTAAGCCATAAGTAATCCCTAAATCCCTTCACTTTTAATACTTACAAGGGGAGGTCGCATCTATGGGTCCGGGATTTAGACAATTTTTATATATGTTAATTTACAGTCAAAAATAAGGAGACACGTGTTCGAGCTTTCCTTCGAATGCGCTTCAGAACATGCAAAATCGGCTTCCAAAAATCTTAATTTTCTGATATCACTACTATATACTATTAAAAACGTCTTGTCCAGAACGTGTGGGCGTGGCCTGATGGTTACGCTCCCCAAGTGTCATGCAGTTTGTCGTGGGTTCGATTATTGAATATGTCGGACCGCTAACTGAAGTCGGCTTCAACCGCTGTCGCAACTTGTGGCCGACATTATCGCTACTTGTGGCGTGGTTCTGTTGTGGTACGTGTGAGTGGAACTCACCTATAATTCATCAGATATATTTTCGTCGGACCGCTAACTGAAGTCGGCTTCAACCGCTGTCGCAACTTGTGGCGTGGTTCTGTTGCGGTACGTGTGAGTTGAGCCTTACTGTTGAAGTTTGGAACTCACCTATAATTCATCAGATATATTTTTTTGAGAGAGAAACAATGAATCAATTCACCCCGTTTGACAAAATTATTGATGTTTTTAAAGTTTCTTTTAATTTTCATAAATAAGTATTAATATAGCCTCTTTTGTTTATTTTCATGTTGATTTAATTTGTCCAAAACGAAAAGACAAAAATCTGTTCATTATGACATATATATCATAATTATATTATTTTGCAATATTACTGCAATCACATTTGACATTTGTTGAAAGAAGTAACATTTTGTCAAATGAAAGTACTTCGGATACAAGTAAATTTTTTTATTTATCATCATTGATAAGCAAATTAAATATTTGTGACTATCTCGAATTCAGGAGTGTTGATTCTTGTATTATTGAATAGAAACAATTGCTAACGCATATATGCGTCCATAGCGGTAAAGGATTTAAAAATTGTGTATTTATCATAAACGTTACTTATTTTATTTATACATATAAGCCATATTTTGAAGGGCCTCGTGAGAAATATCCAATCGGGCCCCGTACTAACTTAAATCCGGCACTGCACATATACATATACCATGGTCTATAAATATGTTTTTAGACCATGCATATGCATATACTATCGGCTTATTGAATCTGCGTTCATAATAACGTTGACAGAAAAAAAATTCACCATTATCTTCTTCTAATACAAATGTATGTGTAAAAAAATCTATTGAAATTAATACATTACGATGGTTCTATCTTCAAAAATTATACTAACTTTCCATAAATAAAAATGAATAACTATATTGTATTCTGATTAATAATTATGCATTTAACAGTACAACTTCCAGATGGCGCTATCGATGCAGCACAGTCTGATACTTTCGTGGTACTCTATATGATAAATATTAAAATACACACACAAAACAAACACTGTACCAGTTTGAACTGTGCATGGTATTTACTGATAACTAGTAAGGTAGGTATTTAAGAATTTTTGAAGATTTTTTTTGGTATATATCGATAATACTTAAGCTAGTTAATTAACATCTATTTCATTAGCACATTTAAAAATATTATACCACATTTTATATGATTGATAAGCAGCATTTTTATTCCTTTAAAAGAGAAATTTCTGAATAAATCGATTTAATGAAAGATAGCGACAGTTCCAGAATTTTTATATAGTAAGCTTACGAGTTAGATGACTTAAATAGATTTTTGCTAAGCAATCATGTTGTTTTACATAGGTTATAACCATTTTTATTTGGGTGGAGTCAATCTTCAAATTAAGTCTTATATTGCCACTACTGAAAGGCTAATGAACTTTTGACATTAAATTTTTGCTTAATGCAAAAAATCGATTTATTTTTCATGATTTATTTATATAATATGAATAACTAATAGTGCAGATATTCTATATATATATTCCATTTAAATATAATTATTCCACTATAGATTAATATAGTAAATATTTTTTCTATAAAATAGATTACAATAAGAATTAAAGTAGCTGAAAGAACAGAATTTTCAAAGCAATAATATACTATCTATCAAAAAATTAAATTTTAACTAATCAATAGTTGTAATAAATCAGGGAATCTAATATTTTATTCTTGAAAATGATGTATTCCACAATAATATATATCTTCAGAGTAATGTTAAACAGAATCCCTACATCATTAGGCAAATTAAAAATCTATTATCTTATATCAGATAAAGTATTTATCTAATTTTTTATAAGCTATCATATATATGTATTGTTATCATATATACATTTAACTTAAAGATATAATTCATAAATAGCTAAATTATTTTATCAAAAGAAATAATTTATTGCATTAATAATTTAAGTTCAGTGAGACTGCACTAAACACAAACTAAAAATAATAATACTCAAAAGCCCTCTAGCAGTCAAAAGATTTTATTCAGTAACGTTTTCAATACACTTGGCATCTTCTGCTGCTAGAGTCGTGTTGTAGCAGCTGAAGAAGACGCCAAGTGAGTTGAAAACATTACTGAATAAAATCTTTTGACTGCTAGAGGGCTTTTGAGTATTAGCATTAATAATTTCATAGCCCTATTATTGCAATTTACAATATAGGAATTATACTCTCAAGATTTGTATGTCTAAACTGACAGCACGGATCACTATACGGATGCGAAACTCAGGCAAATTTCCTAACTTGGCTTTCCTCCAACCAACAGAGGGGCACTGATTACATTTTCAATATGGTTGCTACCGGTAAAGTCTGTTATTCAGTATCTTTTTCAAGAACTACAAGAAAAAATGCCACAACTCTCTTTAGATTCCCAAAAAATCCAGAAACGTAAGTATTTTGCTAAAGAATATTTTTCTTAATGTTAATAAATGTTAATAGATAATACTAGGTTAATTTTTATCGAATTCGAACTGTTTAGGTTTAACGTTTATGGTACGAATTTAATTTTTGACATTTTTTGATGGAAGATTTATTTCATTATAAAAATATTAATTAAGTTGTAATACTTTTTATAGACGGAATGTTTGGCTTGATTTTGTAAAAAGAGAAGACTTGCGAGACAAATCACCTGATATATTACATCAAAATTATAGTGTTTGTTCCACTCATTTTAACAATAATTGTTTTATGAACAGAATGAAAAATAAACTAGTTTGGAATGCTATTCCAGCAGTTGGTAAGTATTTTCTTACATTGGTCTTCAGAAAAAACGTATAATTATAAAGTTTGTAAATTAGTTCTCAAAACTAATAAAAGCCTTTTAATGTAGAAATAAATGGAAACTGAATTAACAAACCAAAAGAAGCTCCTCGAAAACCATTGGCAGTTTTGTGATATGTGGGTCATGTGCGAGATCCAAAGGTGAAAGACGAACTGATTAGGCTCATCGGAGACTACAGGCCCTGCAAGACGAGAAGCATCGAGCTGAAGATGAATATTGTTTTAAGCAGTGATGTCCCCGTTAGTCAGCGGGCCCGTCGAATGATTTTTGCGGAGTATAAGATCGTGGAACAGCAGGTTCGAGATTGGCTAGA
>AYEL01091990.1:0-23973 GCA_000484575.1 Olivierus martensii | reverse complement strand
AATAATTAAAGAATTAATTAGTTAAAGAATTAATTAATTTAATATCTCCATTTCCAATACAAAAAAAGAAGATTTAATTGCTGAATTCACAAAGCAAAATTACGTTTAGTTCAAATTCTAAATCTCATCTCTCCATTCAGAGAGAATGTTGGCTTAAACAACAACTTTTTACAAGACCTAGCTCATTTACATAATCAATACTGTAATAATTACATTTTTAAAGATATCTTAACAATTCATATCATCTTTACAATTTATTATTATTATTTTCTGGTGATAAAGAATCTCAGATTAAATTAGTCACAGCTCTTTTTAGCAGTACAAAATTATTAATTTATTTTAATGAAAAATAGAAACATTTTTTGTTTACAAAGGGAAACTAACTTCAGTTATACATGAATATGATAAGAAACAAAAAGTTTAACCAAAGTTTGATTCACATGCTATTGAAATAATTCTACAATAAATTATTTTTAAAAAAAGATATTTGAAAAATGTGTATTATATAAATTGGCAGCAAATGTTGTTAATATAGTTTTTTTTTTTAGAATACTTAGATTGCATTACGATTCTAATACATAATAATTCAAAGTTTTTTGTCTTTGCAATTTTGTATTAAAATTGTAATGCAATCTATTTATATTTAATTGACATAATAAAAATTCTTCCAATTGAACAAACATAAATATTAATACGATTATAACAAAAAGTCGTTTTACATTTTTAGAACCAATAGTTCCATGCTAACCACACTTCCAATAGTTGATACCAGTCCACCAACACAGCAACGTCTCCACAACTCCGGACACAGGTATTTTTATCAAAAACTTTTCTTTCTTCATTACGACAATTCATAATACCTAAACAATAGTTCTCAACAAAACCTCCTTCCAACCAAAACCTTACACCCTCATATTCCAATTTGGAGAATCCAGGCTTAGTTTTGGGTATTACAGCTCCAATTTTTCAGGAAGAATCAAAACCTGGTTGTTCAGCCCCGTCCTTCAATCTTCTGGTTGATTACATGAAGAAAGTTACACAGCTTGTGATGGAGAATAAAAGTGGTTGCCCCCAGTTACAATATTTTAATATACAATATGAGGACTTAATTAAAAAAACTTAACAACAGAACCGTTGCAACCATTTTTAAATACAGTAAAACATGTGCTGGTGGCCACCTGAGCTAAGTGGTCAACCTGCAAGTCATGGTCACCTTAATATCCGCCTAAGCATATTGCGGGATTTTTAAACTATGCAAAACGACTATCTGTGTTCTGTGGCCATGGCCAGTGATATATAATTTTTAGCACCTTGTGTACAATGTCTTTTAGGTGACCAGAAAATTGTATTTTGATTAGAAACGCCAGATAGGCTCTAGATCTTCTATCAGCTGAGCATCCTAAAGTGAAAAAATCCAAAACCAGACATATATTAATGTTATCATTTCCTTAGATTTAATTAACTATGTGAAACTGTTCATTAAATTTGTATTTTAAAACTTGAGATTTAATAAAGAAATTTATAGCTAACTATGCTTAGTAGCTACAATTTCAGCTGCTGAAACTAGCAAGCGTTTCCAGTAATTATGTTTGAATTTCAGTATCACATCAAGACATTAAAGATCAAACATAATTGAGATTTTTTATTTCTGTCTTCATAACAACTAATTCTACATATCAGATAAATCTCAAAATTGGTTCCCACGAACCAATTAAATGACACCACTGATGACTATCATATCTAGGCCTAAGCCTCGACGAGATGAATCAAATCTTTTCAATTGACTCGAATACTTATTACCTCGAGCCCGGACTCATAACAAATAATTTCAATGGTAAGACTCGGAATCGAACTCGGCAAAGTGAAAATAGAAGTATTTCCAAAAGCCAATCCAGCTAGATGTGATGTTTCTAATCAATTGGCAGCTTGGCCAATCCAATGTGATAAACCATTGCTATACCATATGATAATCCGATATACTATGCAATATTACTTCATTTGTTACCTGAAGAATATAATAAACCAATTTTTTATTAAAATTTTTGTTATTCAGGTTATTTAATGATTTAAATAAAATATTGTATTAAAATTATTTTAAATATTAAATTATATTTTGTATGTAATTATTTCTTCTATTATTAACTAATTTTAAATGTTTGTCATTATTTCTAATAATTAAATAAATTTTCATTTTGAATAATTATTTCATGTTTTTACTTTCAGGTAGTCAGTTTTTTCATAAGCTTGTTTATATGTTTTCTTCAAATGAAAAGTTTGTCATTGTAAAAATTTTAAATTTTATTAAAAAATAATTCTTTAAATTGATGATGATGCAAATATTTTTAAAATTTTTTCCAAATAAAATTGTTTTATTAAATAATGAAACTGATATTATTATAATATATAATAGAATAAAGAAAACACTTAAATAATAATAAAACACTATTTAAAATTAAAGAAATAAAATATAATATAATAAATAAACAATATAAGAAATTAGAATTATAGGAAAATTAGAATATTAGGTAGAATTATATTCAGGTCAGTTTTTCACACCATAGCTAGCAAAGTGAAATTAAATGATGAAGGAAAACTAATCTGTTGAATTTTATCAAGTGCTAGAATAGAATATAAGAAATTATGAAATTATTTATTTTAATAAAAAAATTATTGGTCATTTTCATTCTAGATATTTGTCATTTCTCAACTTGCATACATATGTTCTGACCATATATAATACAATTTATAATATTAAAGACTGTACAATATATAAAACCAAATAGATACAGCTGTATAAATAAAATATATATCTATTATTATGCAGCTGTATAATAATAGAAAAGTAAAACGGTTAATAATTCATATATTTTAATATCATTAGTTATCATTAAATAAAATCAAATATATCTCTCATGAAAATGAAAATTATTTATTTTAGAAATTTTTTTCAATTCAATTTGAATCATTCTCAGTCATCTTTTACAAAATTTTAATCCATTATCCTTAAACAATAAAATGAGACTTTTTGTCTGTTATGTGAACTGTTTGGTTTTATTTAACTACAAAACAGTTTAAAGATCATTCTCATTTCACTTTAATATAGAATTATGATATTAAATTTATTTTGAATTCATTGTCTTCTTAAATACTGATCTTAATAAAACCTTTAAAAGATTTGAATATATGAAATTTATATATCATTATTAATAATATAAGAAAATATTACAATATTTATCTTTAGATTTCTGCTTCAAATTTTTTACAAAATTTAAGTAAAATTTTTATTTACAGATAACTGCTGAAGGTCTTTTAAAATTTTTTAATCAAATTGGAGAAGTGAAGTATGTTAGAATGGCAGGAGATGAAACTCAGCCAACAAGATTTGCATTTGTTGAATTTACAGAGCAAACTTCTGTTGCAAATGCACTTCAGTATAATGGTGTTATATTTGGTGGACGTCCATTAAAGTAATTTATTTTAATACATTTTGTTTATTTAAAGAAAGCCTTATTTCTTATCCACATTATTACTTTCTTAGCATTCTTTACTAGCCTTATTACTTTCTTATTTCTTATCCACACCCATATTTAATATGGGTGCATTGTATTAAATATGACAACCATACTTATTATGACAAGCAAAATAGTTAAATCTATGTTAAATTATTCCTATTTCTAATATGTGTAGCTCTTTAATGCATAGCAGAATACATATTTCTATAGATTTGATATAAGTAATAATGTCTAAGACAAAGTTTTAAATTTTATTTATTTTTTTAAGAGAAAAGCAAACCATTTTCTTTTCTCTGCTTTTCTTACTGCTATATAGATAAGATTTGGGAAAATACTAAATGCTTTTTTTTTAGAGGATAGCAAAATTTTCAAAACATTAGAATAAACCTCCAAAGACTCTGACTCTATAGAACAGATCACTATGAACAAGCCAAGAATTTAGTGCTTTTAAAATTAATTATTAGCAACATAAGAGATAGTAATGTATAAAAACACCCTATGAAAATTCTTCTGGTTATATGATGTGTTCAATTTTCATTTTAATTCTTTCTCTTGTTTGTGAAAGCATAGCTTTTAAACATGATGCAAGGTTAAAGACATAATTTTCTTCACTATTTGGTTCTTAACATTTTATATAGCTGTCCATTTAAGTTCATTCAAGATAGCTGTTCATTCAAGATAGTGGGATTCTTTAATAATTCTTTTTTCTTTTAGGATAATAAGTTGCTGCAATTTATTTTTCATTTGAAATATGTGGATATAAATCCTCTGGCAAAGAACTTTATAGAGCATTTATAGATATGAAGTTTATACAATTGTTCTTTTCATTTGTATCTTGATAATAATTCTATATTGATGATATAGGCATCTTAATTATAATACTATAAATAAGTAACTATTTAGTTATAAAATGAAAAAATTTCTTAAGATAGTTTGATTTAAAACAAAAATCTGAAAACTATAACTTTTACATTGGAACACACATGGCATACTGACATAAAAATAAAATACAATTATAAATATTAAGCAGTGGTTAATTATACAAAGAGAGTAAAATAATTAAAAATAAAATTACAAAATATGCAGAAACAACTGTAAATATATTATTAAATAGCATTTCTTAGATATTATTACCAAGATAATGGGATTCTTGCAGGAGTATTATTGTTAATTACAAAAGTTTGTTTTTACATTGTTTTCAGTGGCTGCTGCTGCTTTCAGATTACTTATATATTTTAAAATTCTCACCTGGTTCTATTTAACAAACTGATATTGCCTATAGGAAAATTTTGGGGTTTGATTTGATTGAGAACATAATCTTAAACTGATTTTTTATTTCTGTATAGGAAATCCAAAAAAAAAAATAAAATAAAATAAAAAATTCAAGCATTTTCAGTAAGAACATCTTCCCACTAACAACGTTTTGACTACAATATTTTTAAAGGAAATTGTTTTTGAGTAGGCCAAAATATTTTTAAAATGGAAAAAATATTTAAAAAAATTTTTCGTTTGATAATTTCACTTTTATATGTATTAATATTATTAAAAGTATTAATATTTATCCAAATTCCTATTATTCTTTCACAATATTATTTAAAAATTTGTCAAAATTTGATTAATTTTAGAAGCGTAATTGTTGAGCAGTGGTGACTAGATGATGACAAATAAGTTCAACAATAATGGCAGGAGAATGACTCAAGGTCAATTATTGCAGGAAACAATTGAATATAAACAAAATTAGCTGATTTGTTACTCTGACTAATATAATCTATTATTTATCTGTATTCATTTATTTTTTGTATTATTTGTTGTGAATAAAGGTAAGATGTATTAGAAATTAAATCATTGATTTATGGTAAATATTTTGTTTATTTTATATATGCTTTAAATAAAAATAAACACGTATTTATGAGAAAAATGAAATGTGGTCCATTTTGATGGATATTCTTTTTATCTGCAGGATTTCATACAAATTATGGTCATAAGAAAAAAATGCAGTCTGCCAGTGACAGATGAAAAATATTTATAATCTGTTTTAAGGCTTCTATTGTTTACATAGTATTGATGCCCATACTCATGATACAAAATTTATGATAACTACTCATTGTGCTGCCACCAATGAGTTAATATCAAGATTAACCTCATAGAACCTTCTTGTTAACAAAGCATTTAGATTATTTTCTATTACTTCCCTTTTATGTTCTGAAACATTTTTAATATATATGAGGTTTTTATCAAATGTTCTTCAACTTGCCATTTGAATCTGTATTGCAGGGATAAGATAGATTCCTGAATTCCTTGTTGGGCTTACAAAATACTTATCCACCTAATACATGAAAATTGAGTTAGCCGACAGGTAAGACTATATATATCCCTGTATTTCACTTTAGTGGCAAGTTCACGTATAGGATGATCATACGTATGATTCATTGTGGATTGTGATACGTACATGATTCATTGTGGATTGTGAATTATGGTTTGTCTGCTGTTGAGTAGTTTATAGATCCATTGGCACTAAACTTACTATGAATAGTGTGATATATATATATATACAGTAGAAGCTGATCTATTTGATAACAATAACCGATTGATAACATTAAGCAGTGCATGTCAAAAAAGCATAATTTTCGATTTTTTTTTATTACCGGTATATAGTATATACTGTACTTTGCTGTTATATGCAGTGTAATCTCAATTGATCGTTTTGTTGGGACTCCCGAAAAAAACTATGGATACGAGAAAATGATAGATGTAGGGATATAAAAAAATAAAAAAAAAATGAAAATTAGATTAAAAGATAATACTAATAATAATAATACAAAGCTCTATAATTGATGTACGAACACTTATTGAACTTTATATTTTGTAATCAGTAAGCGAAAAGTGAAGTGAAATGATTTACGCTTAAGCTGTTGCCAATTCAGTTCACGGAAAATCATGAAGAACTAGAGCAATAGTAAGAAAATTCTTATATCAAAAATAATAATTATTTTTTTTTCAATAAAGGGAATTATAAAGTCGCTAATCTCTATATCAGCAATTTTAAACTATATATTTCGTCATCCTAAATCTCTATATCAGCAATTTTAAACTATATATTTTGTCATAAAAATATCTCTATATCGCAATTTTAAACTATATATTTCGTCATAAAAAAAAAACATTAAAAATCTCCAGATTTGGCAACAGTAAGGCTGCACCATTCATAAGGGCAAGACGTGTGGATAATAACCTTGGGTAAAACCACCTAAAAAGGCACTGTGAAGTTTTGAAAAGCAGTCATATTTATCGGTATGAATTTTATTAAATCAAAAACTTACATCATTCTAATAATTGATTAATTAAAAAATGTACACAAATCATATCTTTCCATTTAAGTCAAATTTGCATTATTAAAATGGTGAACAAGTGTTTATCTTCGGATTTTCTCGTTTTTGACTAAATTTTGGTGAAAACGAAGCAATAAATGAACAATTAACAAATAATACTGTTTATTTTAATAGATTTAACCAATATTTTAGTATTATCTGCGATATTTTTTAAATTTTAAATGCGGTATTTTATGGTGGTATATCGATTGTGATGACAGTAACCGAATTTCTGATTACTATAAGCGGAGTTTTCATAATGCATTTTAATCCGGTTGATCCGGGATTGTAGATTTTTGATAACAATAAATACTTGATAACAATATCTGCGATTACAATAAGCGGTTTCTACTGTATATGTGTGTATCCATGTTTGCAGCCTTAGACTATTATCTCATAGGTGTTACAATTGGTTTCCACTCTTCTAAAAACCACTCTGAATGTTGCTTTCTAATAATATGGTGAGTCATCAGACCATGCTAGGATTATTACTACCAAGTATGTAGACTTTATATATATGTTACAGTAAAAGTGATTAATTGATGATTATGCATAATCACCAATCATCTTGGTGAGTTTGATAAATTTCATTCACTTTTACCGGCAATTTTACATAATTCCCAAATGAAGTTGATAAATTTGATATGCTAGAATTTCTCACTTTTACGAACTATTATGTATAATTCTCAAATGAATTTGGTAAATTTGATAAATATCACTGAATATATTACTTTTAAAGTAATTTTTGCATAATTTCCAAAACGTAGTTCATAAATTTGATAAATACCATGAATTTTCCCACCTTTTGTTCATTTTAATTAATAATTTAATTATAGGGTTACTGTTGTTTCATTTTTACAACAAATTTTTAGCACTTATTCACCTTTAACTTGGATTATCTCTAGCCATTTCAGTACATTTTCAATGCGTCTTCCACACCCTCCTCGCCAAATCCATCTCTCTTTCCAAAGGAGATGTTTTCAGAGTCTTCTTGAGGATACGTGTCTGGATTTACATTTCTACAGTTAGGGGCAAATCAATAATTCTGATATGATTTTTGTGCAATACCATCCCAAGTCATTATATAGAGAATTATCTTTACTTGGCACTTATACATCATGCTCAGTTCATTTGCCATTAATTCATATTTCCTCATTTTTTCATTTTCAACTGTTGTTAACAAATCTTCATTCGTGATTCCAATTTCAATAAGCCATATAATCTTTTATTTTTTGTCATATATAAAAATATTGGGCCTATCACATTCAAGTTTTATAGGCCTCTTTATCTGGATGTCAACTCTGATTTCCGCATCTCCATTTGCGATTATTTCTTGAACTGAGTGAGATTTTAAAGCTGAATTTATTACATAAATAAAGATGAATGCAGCTAACTACTTCACTTCTCCATGAGAGTTCATTATTTATCAAATTTACCATCCCAGATTGGCGATTATGCATAATGTCCAGTAAATTTGATTAATTTAGTACGATTTATCATATTTACCATTACTAACTGGCAAGTATGCATAATCACCAGTAAATGTGATTAATTCGCAATATATGAAGTAAAACTATCACTTTTACCAAAATTGTTGGTGATTATGCATAATCACTGGATTAATCACTTTTACTGTAACATATACCCTAGTCTTAAATTATGGACCTGTCATGTCTATCTTTATATTAAAGGAATGAATATTGATACTTGAGAGCTGATTTTACTTTAATTTAAGGCGTAAGATTTTATCCATCAATACTCTAATTTTCATGAAGTTTATCTGTTTATTATTGTTCCCTCCATGATATATATATATATATACACAAGGGTTGTCTGTAAAATAAAGTCTCCAATTTTTTTTTCACAAAGAAAAACACATTTATTTGCAATAAATTATACATTGTTGGAAAGCCTGGACTTTCTACTATTTTTCTACATAATCCCCGTTGTGGTCGATGCATTTTTGCATGTGGTGTAGCATTTTTCGTATACCCGTGTCATAGAATTCTCCCGCCGAGGCGCGCAGGTAGCGAATATTAATATATGAGCTTAGTTTGTATATGGATAAAAATTAAATTTTACAATGCTAAATTAATTAAATATTTGTATAATTGTATAATTAAATATAATTAAATATAATTGTATAATTAAATATAATCAGAAATTTTTTATTGAACACTAATGATAATGAAAATAGTTCACATAATTTCAGCAATATCATCCAAAATTATAATTTATATTAAATTTATAACAATGATGATAGTTTTTCTATCTCAGTCCAAATAATAAGAATGACAAATATTATTTTTATATAAATCTTTTTAATAACTGCCCCGTTATAGTAATTTTTTTATATAAATACAGTTAGGCCTCGTAGTGCGAGTTCGAATAATGCGATATTCGATTAGTGCGACTTATAAAATGATACCGTTTTTCACTTAGTGCAAGCAAATATTTGATTAATGCAAGTTGTAAGCATAGGCCAGTCTTACTAACATATTCGATTAATGCGAGTTGTAAGCATAGACCAGTCTTACTAACATAGGTCCGTCCCCTTTTATGATGTCAATTAACAAATTAATGTTAATTTTCGTTTAGTTCTGTCCCCTTTTATGATGTCAATTAACAAATTAATGTTAATTTTCGGCTAGTAAAACCGGACAAGGAGTAGTCCAAGAACAGTCACTTGGCTTTGAAAGGGTAAAACACCAAAAAGATGAGCTTTTTTGCCATTAGCTATTGTGGGGATCGGGAACCCTTCTTTTTGTTGTGAATACGAACCAAAAATTTAATTTAACAACGCAGTTGAAATAAGATCTAATGACGCAGTTGGATTGAGAAACAAGAGGTGTCGGATTGTCTTCCTGTCCTTTGGAATGCTATAATTCAAGATGGTTTATTTGAATGTCGTAATAAGAATGTTAATTGATCTATCAGATCGATTGTGTAAGAACAGCCATCCCCAGGAAAGGTGAGGAGAGGTCAGCCAAATAAAAGAGCTGGACAGACCAAGGTACACACTTTTCACAAAGTCAACCTTCTTTCCAAAAAGTCTTAGAGGCTTTTGGTTCTAAGTACCGGTTCTGGCTGATCTGTTGTGCATCCTCTCCTGTTTGGATTGTCGTTCGAGAAATCTGAATCGTCATTAATTATACAAGATTTCCAAGGAAGCTTTAGAATCCTTTTCCATCAAATTTGTCCATTTGTGCTGTATTGTGCCTATAATCATCTGGACTAAAGACTATTAATTCTATAGAGACTAAAGACTATAGTGTCGTCTACTCCGACTTTAAGGAACTACAACAACTGCAGGTATTCCTCTCTGTATTTGTCGGGAAAGATATTTGTAAAAATTCCGTATCGCTCTCATATAATTTTAATGAATAAAAGAAGTTTTTGAATTTACATTCAATGTTGTTTTCCATTTCTCATTGAGATGCCTCAGACAGACATCCTTACTCATGCGTAAGACCTGTTGATTCCGCATTTCCATTTCGCCCGGAATTCCACACTATTTAACATTACTATTATTCAGCTTTGTTATCGTATACATATAGCATAGTACAGAATTTTCTCTTTTATAAAGTATCAAAATGGATAAAAGGAAGAACACTTTTGATGATAGTAGAGACGGAATTCCTGATAAGTTATTAATTTAGATGACGAACAACAATGCAAAAATATGAAAATAAATATTTCTTAAACAATTGGTATTATGGCTATTCATCATGAGGTTGGCTAATGGCCGGAATCTTAAAGCAAGAACCAATTGCCATATTTTACATATAGTTAATACTTTGAATAGTGCGAGAAATTCGTGGGACCCATTATTCGCATTAATCGAGGCCTACCTATATTGCTATTTAAAAAAAAAATATTTTGATTATTCCATTCTTTTAATTTTTAAACGATTTTATTTTTAAGCTCTTTATAAGATTTTATAAGCTCTCAGAAAATTCTCTTTAGAAGACTAAAAGAATGGAGTAGAATAGAAATGCCAATAACGGTATTTGATTACATTGCAAAAGTATGTAAATTTAACAAAGCTTCAAAATTAAATTGTTTAAAATATATATTTACAAGATTGGGATTATCAGTTTCATTCTTTTTCCATATGATTAATTATTATAATAAAAAATTATGAACTCTCATAACTTCATAATTTTATAGCTGATGAATCAATAGTGGCTTCAAAACCAATCAGTACTTCACTTATTCCTGAAGTTCTGACTGCTGCTTCACCATCCATGATCTCAACTACCTCAATATCATCAGCATTGTCACTTTCAACTGTTTCTACAACAGACTCAATGTCAATGTCACAAAATTTACCAAAGATACAAGCATGTATGACAACATCTTCATTAGCATCTGCTAATTCATTATTACACACTTCATCAGGAAATCCATCTTCTTCTAATCATGTGTCACTTTCATCTCAGGTAAAAATTATGTAAAAAATTTTAATATAATATACTATGATTTTTATTAATTATTATATTATTTAGAATAGAAGATACTTATTAAATAGCTCTAGTATTCAAAATAGGCTAATTTATTTTTATTATAAATTTAGAATCTTTTTAATATATCAAATTTAACAGTTATATAAAAATTCTGATTTTGTATAGATGTATCTAGTAATTGTGATATAGATTGATTTGCAATGATATTAATTTCTCTCTTTTCCATTTTTTCTATTGGTATGGTTTTAATTTTGATTTTTACAATTTTATTTTCCATCTTAATTATTTTGTAAATTCTTATATCAATTGCTTAATTTTAATTGTATTATAATCTTAACACAACAGCTAACATTCAGAATGTCAAAATTTTTTATTTGCTTGTAATTTTAATATTGGTTTCAATTTTTTAAAAACAATAAAAGTATCTTTTGTTCAAATCTTGCACATTATATTTTGCTAATTTTTTTCAATGCATATTGACTAAATGAGTAAATAACCTTCTATATCATTTTTTATATTATGGTTTTTAATATTGTAAGCTTCCATCAATTCTCAAATTTATTTTATTGCTATAAGTAAATAGCTAATTTGTTAATTTATAATTGAAATTTTATGAATTGAATTCTAGATAAAATATATTATCATTTGAATCCAAAATATATACAATAGAACTTGGTTATAATATTAGCTCAGAGATCATGATGTTTATGATATTATATCTTGATGTCATAATAAAGGCTGACTTAGAAATCAGAATAAAATGTGTTCATTTGTTGCTTAATCTAACTTTATTTAATGCAAAAATATATTTTTAATGTTTATTTTTGAGTGAAAAGAATTAATAAAATTGCTTAATTTTTATGTGTATATATATGTGTACCAAACTCCTTGATGTGCACTCGCAAATTTATATCTGTATTCCAGAGGTAAAGGGCATCGTGCCACAAAAGTGAAATTTTACAGGAGAGCAGTTTAAAGGTTTTTTTATGTTTCTTTATATCCAGTTTGCTCATTAATGAATATTTTTCAATAAACTCTTGTACATTTATTCTTTGGACTATTGACTTTTAAATTATAATACTGTAGTTTTTAAGGTTTATTACTTTTTAAATTTAAAATATTTTAAAAAAGTTTTTGGACATAGTGTTGTTTACCTTTGAATATCTCTGTTATTTATTGAAATATGATTTAGTACCCTATACCTCTGTAGTGTAATGAAAGTACATCAAACTTATAGCATTATTCCAATATTGAAAAAATGGCCCTTTACCTCTGGCATACAGATATATACTATATAAAAATCAGAATAAAATAAGGACACAATAAATGATGGCCTTAATTTATTTAGTATTGTTTAATCATAAACTTTTAAGTACTGCTGTTTATAAAGAAACATAAGAAATCTGCAAAGTGCAGGAAAAATAACAATTTATTATTAGTAAATCAATACAGATACTAATAATATCATGCAGTAATGTTTTTGATTTACTATGGCCCTCCTCAGCTGCTTCTAACAAGTGTGCATCTTTCATTCTACAAAGGCATGTGATGCAGGTAATCTCTGTTAGGATGGTCTACAAATAAACATTGTGACAGATGTATTCAGTTTAGGCAGCAGTTGCAAACTATAAATTGACTGATTTAGTTCTTTTTCTGTAATGGATTGATGCATGGATTCTTTGCTATGCACCATCGTAAATGAATTGTGAATGTATATTTGGAATTTTAGGGGTTTTATTATATTAAATAAAATAACAGTTGTAAATGCTAGGAATCATAATTCAGTTATTGCTTGTATTATATCTTAAAATAAATTTGATTTAGAATATTGATTCATTTTCCATAGAAAAAAGCCAATACTAAAAATATTTAAGTTATATACAAATAAAAATTGAAGGAGAAATTGATATACAAATAGATAACAGTTCTATATATATAACTGTTTTCTATGAATCATTTTATTATTATTTTTTGTTTAATTAAAATGAATATTTAAACCAACATTCAATAATAGTTGTCATATGAATTCAATTTTAATTTTTTTTTAGGTATCGACTGCATGCAGTTTTCAAGTTGGTACCGTACTTGCAAATCCTCATACCAATACTATACAAGTAATAACTCAACCTGGTGGAGTAAAGGTCATTGCAACACCTAATCCATTAGGCAACAGTTCATCAGTTGGGCATTCCAATAATACACCAACAGTTCAGAATGGCCCACTGCACATTTTAACTTCTACAGCATCTCTTATGGCAATTGGTGCTCAGAATGCAACAGGAACTTCTAGTATTGTAACATCATCACCAAAGACAACAGGAACTCAATCTTTAGTGAGAGTAGCTCCTATTCCAGGAGTTAATTCTGCAAAACAGTTAATGCCCCCTCTTACTTTAGTAGCCTCTCAAGCTGTAATGGGTGTTACTCAAGTTACCACTGCAACAAAATCAATAATTATTAATCAAGTAGCTGGTTTGACACCCTCTTCAACAGTCTCCACAGAAGGCTCAAACACAGGAATTGTTAAATCCTCAGCAATAACATCATCATCAACAATTACTACTACTACAACACTGGCAGCTAAAGGGTCTAATCAAGCTAATAATGTACTTACAACAGTAACTGCAACAGTAGCATCCCAGTCAAATGTGATTACAGCATTGCAAACAACTAAACCTCTTTCTCATATTGTTCAGTCAAGTATGGGAGGAAGAAGTATTGCAACTCCTCAGATTTTGCCTACTGCAGGTAAAATTTCATTTATAAATAATTTTGTATATTAATTACATTATATATTAATAAAATCCTATATGACATATTTTATATTTATATAGAAATTAACTAAAAATTTACACTACGAATTTCACATCAGTGTTCATTATTATGATTATGAGCAGAAAATTATAAATTTTTCTAATGTAGATTATCACAATATATATACAATATTGAAGATACTGTATATGAATTCTGAAAATCTGGTATATTATTAGTTGAAGGGCATGTGGAGTTAAGAATTCTCCTCCCCCTATCGCGGAGATGAGTTAAGGAATGTAATGACGCAGTTTAAAACAGGCTGTATTAGATTGCTTCATTGTCCTTTGAAATGTAATAAATCAAAGATGGGTTGCTCAGGTGACATTTCAAAGAATGATACCTGACCCATCTGTAAGTTATGTAAGTTGAAATAATAATCGTCCCCAGGAAAGGTTAGAGAAGGTCAAGTTTATAAAAGGAAAGAACAATTGAGTCGAGGATAGCTAGTTGTTCAAAGCTCTTTGTCCGAGCTCTCAGTTCTGACTGTCAGTTTTGTTTGTTTGTGGGTGGGTCTCTCTGTTCACACGGATAGCATCGTTTAGCTTATCTGCCCCTAATCCGCACTTCGTTCAAATTTTGGAAGCACATGCGATCAGGATTCTTCTGCTGAGTCTCCTATTTTCACCACTGTTTGTTTCTTCATTTACATGGACTAAAGACTGTGATAAAAGGACTAAGGACTCTAAGCTAATTCCAGAAGTCCGAAGTGAAATATCTCTGGTGAAATCATTAAGTGTTTTTGGAAAGGTATCTCTCTCTCGATTCTGTATCTGAAATTAATGTATAATAATTGTACATATTTATCTCCTCTCTGAAAAATAAAGAAGCTATTGAATTTATATTCAATGTTGTCTCAGTCCATGTTCGATGAAGTGCCTCTTTCGTCATCCTTATTCACGCATCGTGGGTAGACCGCTCTTCAGCCTAATGTCAACATTCCGCATTTCTGTTTCCGGCTGGAACCTTAAAGACATGAAACTACTAAAATATACAATAAAAAGATATCTACATTATTTTCTATATCTTATTAATGTCATTTTCAATAGTAATTATAAATAATTGCATCATTAAAATATCTTTACATAAATGATGCAGTTATTTGCTTAGAAGTTTTATAAAATTTAAATTAATATAAAATAAGTATTCTTTTCAAAGTTTGACACTGTAATATTAATTATTTTATATTCAGATTATAATTAATAAAAATAGTATGTACTATAGTTATTTTTCTAATGTGCCATCAATTTACTGACTCGGTTATGTAATTTTTCCTTATTTTTGATATGTAATAAAAAGTTTAATTGTGATAAATAACATCTTAACAAACAATACATTTAATTTAAAAACTTATTTGGATATCAATCTGGCCTTTAGTCAAATTAGTATTGTATCATGAATAAAGAACCTAGCTATTTTCTTATTGATGCATTTACAACTGAAATTGAATAAACATGAATTATTACTACTTGAATAAACATAAATTAATAAAATTATTAATTTATGTTTATTCAAATTCTGTGGTAAAAATTAAATAATAATTAAAATGGAAATAAAACGATATAATGCTTTGTGAAATAGGTGGAAAATATTTGATTCTTTGTAAATTAGGTTTGGAAATACTTTATCAACATATTGTCTTGAATCCTCTACCTTTATAATGTAACTTTTATATTCAATGTATTTCCACTTAATGCACAAGTTTTCCAATCCCAGTTAGTATGTTATAGCAGGGACTCCAGGGTATACCTGTATATGTCTGTTTTCATATTTTACATTTATGAAATAGTACAATATCAGTATACATTTTAGTTCTATACTGTTATTGTGATGTTTCATATGAATATCCATGATTCAGAACTCATGATCTTGTTGAAATTCACAAGATTTTAAATTAGGAATGTTGATATTGTTTTGAAATCAACTCAATGGTTTCAAAATTGAGGGAATAGAACTTTTGATTTAAAAAGAGCGGAAATATTAGATTTTTTTTGTTCTAGGTTAAAGTTAACCCCTTATTTTCATTGGCTAACATTTCCTGTAGCTCAATTGTCCTATCTTCATTTTTCCATATTTCATCAGTAAATTGAAATTCAAGAAATAAATACAAACATCACCAGAATCAGTTTCACTACAGTCTGCTAGGTGGTATCACATTATTAATAATATAATATAAATTATTTTAAAAAATTTTATTTTTTTTAAAGGAGACATAATAATAATTTCTGTATAGGGGGTATAAATGAAACAAATCCATCATTTACTTTCTGTAATACATATAATATAATATAATAAATTCCATAAATTTAATATATTTATTAGCTCCCACTATATTATATTTGTAATAATTTTTAACAGCTATAAACTTGTAGAAAATTTTGATTCATTCATTTTTCATTTTTTCCGTTTATTGAAATATCAATATTTTTAAATTAAAGATTTTTCTCCTTTAAGCTCGTCTATATGAAAATTATTTAATATTTAATAATTTAAAATCTTAACTGTTCTGATTGTTTTCAGATTACGTGATGTCCAATTTATTGGAGATGAAACTATTCCAGATGGGACTTTATTAATTAGTAATTCTCAATTTTTAAAACGTTGGAGAATTCGTAATTCTGGTTGTAAACCTTATACATCACATACTGTGGTAAGTAAATTTTAAATTTTGTTCCACATTAATATATATATATTTTTTTTGGATTGAATATTTTAATTATTTTTAGTTAAAATATTGCTGGGGATCTAGAAATTTTGCTCCTTATAAATCTGAAGTTGCTGTGCCTCATTTACAACCTGGGCAAGAAGGAATTCTGTCAGTGCTTTTCATTGCACCAAATGAACCTGGACGTTATGAAAGTCATTGGCGCTTGCATCATAAAGGACGTGGATTTGGTTGTCGATTATGGTGTTATATTGAAGTTATTGCAGAATCTGAATTAGATAAAATAAGGAAAACTGATCAAGGATCATTACTACAAACTGATGAAAAGTGTACAAAGAAACAGGTTTGTATTATTTTAAATATAAAAATTAAATATATTTATTATGTATATTTTAATGTTAATTTTATTTATTAGTCTGATGTACAAGAAGGAATAGCTCAAGTGTTAACAGCTGTGCAAGAGGGACAGCAAAGTGGAGAACGAAAAATTTTGTCTCATACAGCAACACCAACCAATACACCCTTTGGTACATAAAATTATATAAATATCACTTTATATAAAAGAAGATACTTCAATTTATTACAATGAAAGTTTATGTAATTGTAAACAACTAATCATTAGCTTACATTGAAAATATAGCATTAAGTCAAAGAAAAATGAGAATCAAATAAGTCTAAGCCTATTCTTTTTCTTTATCTTCTGAGTATAAATTTGGAATGCTTGTTTGCCTAATAGAATAGGGTAATAAGATTGGTTATTTGAATATTAGCAATTTGCAGCTTTTATTGATTTTATTGTGTAATTGAAGTATATCATTGAAACTGAGGAGAAAATTATGCTCTCACTAATACTCAAGCTTGAATATTCCATAGAATAAGAAGTACTCTCAAGTATACTGATGTTGCATATCTCTTTTGATTTCTACTATTATTATCCATAATTAATCATTGATTTCTACTATATTATTGGCATAATGCCAAGTCATTAAGATTCAGCAGTTGGTTTGATATACCTTTAAACTTTTATATACCTTAATTACATTACTAGATTTGTTGTTTGGTTAAATTGAAAAATAAATTCCCAAAGGAGTACTCTATACTTCAATAGAGAAATTACCCTTTCAATTGATTTTGATTAAACTTTGTATGCATCCTTAGGATAATGAATGGACTATTGTTATCCATTATGATTATCCTGAAAAACTGAAAGAGATTTTCTATAATTGAAAATTATGAAAATCTTTAAAAGTTTTAATATTACACAATAGCAGCTCAGCATGTAACTAACTTGTCATATGGATTATATTTCAGGAAGTTATGTTGTAAAGAATATTGAAGCCAGTAACCATATCAGAATAAAGAAAAACAAGCTTAAAGAACCATAAAATACAGATAGTTCCTGACTTTGTGAGTTAATTCATTCCTGGAGCAATCTCATTAAGTAAGAACTTGTAAATCAAGAATCAATTTTCCTTACAAGAGGATGTTCAGACATTTGGGTCACCAATTTTTTTGAAATTACGCATACTTGTAGTAGTTTCCTAGGACAATATAATATGTGAGCAATAAAGTGTACAACTCAAGCATTGTCGAGAAAATTGCACGAGAAGTTTCAATCTGAGTTCATATAATCTAAAATTTAATTATCTTTCGAATGTCTCAGTAGCACACTGGTTAAAGATTTGCTTTTATAATTGTGTGATCGCTGGTTCAATTCTTAGCATTAACGGCCGGTCCCCGGAAAGTTTCAAAATCGGGGTTTCACTGTATTTGGAAGTAATTGGCTGCATGATTATTTAATGTAGCTGTGTAATACTATTAATTATTAATTGATTTATTACTTAATAACATCAATTCAATAACACACTTCTTAAATTTAATCATAATACCTAAAAATCATCCCATATTGAACTGGAATTGAAGAATTTTAACAATAAAACATTGTTGGCAGATGTTGGCTTGGACTTGAAGACACTGATTTGATATATATTTTGAACTTGCATTTCAAACAATGTTACCAAATGAAATTGATTTAGCATTTAAATTTTAAAAAATTAATACTTTCACTTTGAAAATGGAATGAATTTTAAAATCTGGAATGTTTTCCAGACAGTTTATTGATATGGAACAATTACCAAAAACCAGGAGCATCCATAAGGTGGCCATTCTGTCCTGAAAAATCCAAGAAGAATGGTCATCCTGTGTTTGTTCCTATAATGCTACGTTTCCACGGGACAGTTGATTGTGATTAAATGTTTGATTGAGATTAAGTTTATATATGTAAATGCAAACCTGATTTAGTGATCATGATTAAATTGCAAACAACGTGATTAACTTAACCAAGTTTCCAGAACTTGTTTAATTGCCTTTCGACTTGGTTATTGGCATCACAAGCTCTCTCCGCAGTCTGCTACATCAGGAAGAAAACAAGTTTAAAATGGCAGATCACTCTGCTATGTCAACTAATTGTAAAAGATGTAATAATAATTGGTCTGATAAGAAAATTATATCGCTTTGTGATGTTTGGAAAGAATACTTAAATGACCTTTGATCACAAAAATGCAATTCTACCATCTACGAAAAGGCAAATAAAACACTCCTTAAAAGAATTGAAATAAGAGACAAATATTTCAATATTTCCTCCTATAAATGATCATTTAGTGCATTTAATAATAAATA
The DNA here is from genome assembly GCA_000484575.1 of Olivierus martensii. NCBI lineage: Eukaryota > Metazoa > Arthropoda > Arachnida > Scorpiones > Buthidae > Olivierus > Olivierus martensii. The sequence continues at coordinate 4,472 of AYEL01091990.1, read as the reverse complement.
TTCGATCAAACGCTCCGTTTCGTTTCTTAATAATAATGACATATTGAATCAGTCTCAATGAAAACATTCAAATTGTCCATTATTAACGAAAGATCCTACCAGAAATGGAATCAGTGACAATTTCATCATAACCTGTTTAATTGTCAGCACGTGTAAACACCACTTTTATTATGGAGAAAGATAATTTTGATCAACTTTAACGCCAGTTAAGTTAACTGTCCCGTGGAAATGTAGCATAACATGAGGTACCTATGTTTCAGATGTTAGGCATCACCATGTTGAATGTCATCAAAAACATAAACTATTGCTAATAATCAAGCATTTGATAGAGCATGATGACATACTGATTATAGGTCAGGGAGATATTAGCTATAATCAATATGTCAACATGTATGAGTTAAAATGTTTATTTTAATATGATTCAGACTAGTGGGCTTATTCTCTTCAAAGGACTACTTCAGACAATCTTTGGTTAATAGGGACTGCATTTAAAATCAATGTCTTATGGGGGAAAAAAGATTTTTGCATGAAGTATGAAGAGTTAATTATGTTAACTATTTACATTATAATTTCTTTAAGATGGTGTATGTCAATTCATGTTTAAACATATAAAATTTTTTTATAAATAATAATAGTTTTTATAAATTTGAGTGGAATTTTTCTTATTAAAAAATTCTGTTTTATTGAATTCCAATACAATTAAAAACACTTTAAAAGTGATTTTTGAATATCTTTTATACATTCTAGTGATTATAATAAATGCCACAGCAGGCTGCCGTAAAAAATATAAGAGTTTATGGTTTTGAGATCACTGCACAGTGTGTAATTCTGGCAATCTAGATGGAAAAAATTCAAATTACTACTTGGCCAGAAGTTCTAGCTTGTTTTATATTTTGATAGTAGAATATCTAATGCGCATGAGAATGTAGTTAATTTCTCTAAATATCTCCAGAAGTAGCAGTAGTGCGTGTTGAAACAGGCTGAGTCTTTCACATGCACAACTCAGCGATGATTTCATCATCTCAGTACTACGAGTTTGCTTGATTTGTGTGCATCCCCAGCTACATTTAAAGTGTTATCTAACCTGAAATTGTAATTCCTGAAGTTTTTTTAAGTTAGTATTGCCTGTAATATTTCAAAAGTTGCTTTTGTGGGCCTGTAGAAGTCTTCTGAAAAAGTATTAATTTGAATTAAACTTAGAAGCTATTTCTTAAGTTTTTTTAAGTTTTTAATAGAGAGTTTTGCCAAGTTTCGCTTTGTGACTATGCAATTTATTAAAGTGAGATCTATTGGGCATCAGAATCTTGAAAGAAAGTTTGCGAATATTTGCGAACTGTTTTGTTTTTTCATTCTTTATAGAATCACACCTTCAGTTTCACTGAGGGAGCTTTTTGAGATATAGGTTGTAAACCAGAAAGAGTACGCTTTGATTGCATATATTTTCAAGAACTGGGAAATTTAGCGAATTCTGATATTTCTGTAAAATGCTTAAAAATTAAAATGGAAAATTTATGCCTGAAAGTTAGTAGCAAATGGGGAAAAAATAGGAAGACACAGAGAATGCTTTCTTTATTACAATTCATTGTGGCTTAATGAAAACATTATTTTTTCTGAAGATGTATTTAAGGCTGTCTCAAGTACAACAAATACTCTTATATTTGGACCTGGCGGAACAAAAAAGTCTTTCAATGCTTGTGGTCCTAAGGCAAAAAGACTAAAAGTACAGCATCTCCTGCAATTAACCAGCGAAGAGCGGGCAGCCAGATGGTCGAGTGGTAACGCTGTCGGCGTGCCACGCAGGAGGACCCGGGTCTGGTCCCAGATTTTTTTCGGGATACTGGGCCTGGCCTGGTGATCCCATCTTTCACCAATACAATTAAAAACACTTTAAAAGTGATTTTTGAATATCTTTTATACATTCTAGTGATTATAATAAATGCCACAGCATCACTGCACAGTGATCTCAAAACCATAAACTGTGTTATTTGTTCATTCTATCAAATGAAGATTATTATTTTCTCAAATATTTATGAAATGAAAAAAAGATTAAATTTGTAACAAATATGAAGAAACAAAGAATTTTTATTCAATTTATAATTTATTTAGAAACAAACTGAATAAAATTAAGTATTAATATTATAAAAACATAATAGTTAATTTTATTCGGTTTAATAACAATACAAATAATAAATAGAATTTCTTAGTTGAAATAAATAGAAATTTTTCAAAAATATCATCAAAATGACAATACAGTTCTAAATAATCAAGCAAAGTATTCCCATCAGTTTATTTTTTTTATATATATTAAGAAATTTCCTATGCACTTTGACCCAGCCATAATCAACAACCTCCTGCTCGGCTAACTTCTTGTCATCATTTTTTCAGCAATAACAACCAAAACTAACAAAATTACTAGAACTATTATTACAATTTTTGATAAAATAATATGAATTTGAATCAATATTAATAATTCAAATGATGATACATATAAATCTTAAAATATTCTTAGGGAAAAACTAAACATTTTTTATACCATTATATATCAATTTTTGATAAAATTTTACAATAAACCTAGGCAATTGCTTAGGTATGCTGAAATGTAAAGCATTAAATTTTGTTATTAAACTCAAAAAATAAATTGTAATCTCAGAAAATATTAAATAGGTGCTTTATAATATGTACTGCTATCTACCTTATTTTATTTTAGTTCTTAAATAAAATTGAAGCACTTACTGCAGTATAGTAGAAAAAAACTTTGATTTAGATAAGAAGAACTAACATTTTCGGCATATTACGCCATCCTCAGTTTCAATTCGATTCTGTTGTAAACTTTTGGTTTACAACAGAATCGAACCTGAGGATGGCGTAATATGCCGAAAATGTTAGTTCTTCTTATCTAATCAAAGTTTTTTCTCCTATACTGCAGTAAGTGTTTCAATTTTATTTAAGAATTAAAATAAAATAAAATAAAATATTAAATAGGTTTTTTTATTAATAATAATCATAATTAATAAAAAAAACCTATTTAATATTTTTTGAGATTACAATTTATTTTTTGAGTTTAATAGCAAAATTTAGTGTCTCAAATATCAGCACTCTTAAGCAATTGTCTATCTGTCTGTCCACTAATAACTTTTAAACTAATTAGCAGATTTTCATGAAATTTGGTAATGGTGTTCTGCCATTAAAGGACACCTCAACACCATATCCTTTAATCTTGTAGAATCAACTAATCTTGCAGGACAGAATTTCATTTTTATTACAATTTTAGCTAATAGTGATGATTCATAGTATTTTAGTTTATATTAACAGTAAAGGGATAACATACTTGCAATATGGCTTATCTGATTTCTTAACAAGTGCCCCATCTCTATGACATCACAGTCCCAATGTGATGTCATTGTGACGTAGCAATGGATGATGTCACAAACTGATAATTTATAACACCATGATGACATAACAATGTGATATAACAATATAACATCATCATCATCATCTTAACAATGTGACATCATCATGACATTTATGCTGTTAAAATTATAAACACAAAACCAATGGACTCCAAATTCTAAATAAATGATACTTTCAGAAAGAAGTTAATTTTAGTTCTCTTTGGAACTTCTTGTTTATATATGGTATATTAAAATCTATCTATATATCTGCTGTTAATTATAATTATCTTATACCAAATGTTGTAGTAAGTTAAGGACAACTTGTATATTATATAACATTATACAATGCATTGTCTTGGGATAGTATCAATCATAGCTTTACATACAATAATATTACAATAAAGGCACATGCTATGTTAATGTTTATTCAATTTTCTTTCATTTCTATTATTAATTTGTACATTTTTCAGACAGGAAGTAAATTTTAGGAAAAGAATGATCAAAAAACTTTTACATACTAACCAAACCTCAAAGGGAACTTTTAATCAATCCTATACTAATCAGCCATATTTTAATCCCTTGATTTTTAACGGATATCCATTAAAATCAAGGGATTAAAATATGGCTGATTAGTATAGGATTTGAAAGAATGATCAATTTAACATTGCAAATATCTGAAATATGATTTTCACTTATAGTAGTAGTACCAGAATCAATTAGGTTGTAAGAGCAGTACTTTACTTAATTTTGAAATTACAAAAATATGTTCAAAAAATTTTAAAATAATCTAAACTACAATTGCTCTACAATTTTGATTTTCAAGATAATTTATGAATAATCAAGCAGCTGGAAATTTGTGGCAATTAAAGAGTTGGATAGACAAAGAGAATAGAATAATTATTTAAAGCAGCACTTCTCAACTCAAACTTTTTTCATTCATGACCCCATTTTTCATTATGACATTTTTCACGACCCCATGTATTAAATATGAAATAAAACATATAAGTACATAAATCATTTACACACTTATTAAGATGAACACAATCAACCAACTACACTGAAAATTCATATGTTGTCATA
>AYEL01091989.1:0-24079 GCA_000484575.1 Olivierus martensii | reverse complement strand
TTATAAAATATTATAATATTTCTATAATAACTATAATCTTACTTTCAAATTCCACTGCTCACAAATTATGTTACAATAATTAATTACTGAGAAAGCATGGATCATTAATTCTGAATACAAATCATTCATTTTAACTAAATATAATATTTATAAATTATATTAATGTTAATATAAATTATTATTTGGAAAAATGCAATTATAGCTATATAACATTACAGATTATAACATGGTAGATAAGTCCCTAAAAAACACCATGTTGAGTGAACACAGGTTATATGAGACCCAGAACCAATACAAAAAAAGGGAGTTACATTCTAAAACCAATTAAAAACAAATAACTTTAATTTCACATAAGAAATTTAATTTTTATTAAGAATATTGTCGACCGGATGACCACGTGGTAAAACTTTGGCTTGCCACCCTGGAGGATCTGGGTTCCACACCTCCAGTTTTTCAGAAGGGGTCCAGTCTGGTCCATTGAACCCCATCCTTCAACCATCTGGTCAATCCCGTAATGGTGTTGACCAGTCTGTGATGGGTTCTCTAAGTGGCCACTGCCAGATACAGAATATCCCATGAGGATATGACAGTTTAATCTAACTAACCTAATCTATTAAGAATATTAATAACATGAAACATAAAGGAAGAGAAAATATATATATATATATATATGACTTCAAAAAAAAATATATATATACATAAAACAAAACAAAAAAAGTATATAGCCTATGTAATATTCATTTAATAATTATATCTTCCTTACTGCTGTTCAATTAAATTAAGAACATTTTTCCTTTTTAACATCAACTTCACTTTCTGAACTTTTTCTGCATTTAAAGTTTGTGTACTGTTTTCTTTACAAAATCTGTAATCTAACCTGAAGCAAAACAATTGTTCCTTAGGAAAAATAAAAACACAACTCAAAAGCCAAATAGTAAGAAAAACCATTTAATCAAAAATTATAACTGAGGCAGGCTACGTGGATAGCCGAAAACGTTTTTGATTAAATGGTTTTTCTTACTATTTGTCTTTTGAGTTGTGTTTTTATTAACTACAGTAAGAAGTTTACATTAGTCATTATGAATTGGGCAGAGCCAGCATCTAAGTTGAGACGAATTTTTAATAAGATGTGCAGATCAAAAGAGAAGATGGAGTTTCTCCGTCAATGCCTTATCAACTCAGTGTTCCCGATGTCTATCTACAGGATTAAATTGCCAGGACGAGACAAGAGACTTGAAAGTCTCACTAAGGCTAGGTGCCTTAAGACTGCCTACTCAAAGACTAAGAGGAATTTTTACGGGTTACGTTCAGTAGTCCTCTCCCAAATGGAGACTCTTCAAGAGGAATACCCGGAAGAAGCAGTGGAAATTATTAAGGACTTGTTTTTGCTTGAGTTCAGAATTCACTGCCGAATGAAATTCAAGTATGTTAAGAAGTTACAATGGATTTTTGTGAACCAAATTTCCTCTGGACAAAGAAGTGGTCAAGCAGAAGTACGTAACTATGAAGTCTTAGACAACATCCAGCTTCCAGGATTTGTGGTTACTGCCTTAAACTACGGGCCGCAGTTCCATGTTGGTGTTATCAAGCCATGGGACCGGCAGGTGAGTCAACTTGAGAGACTTATTAGCCGGATGGATGAAACACAAAAAGAAGAAGTTAGATGGAAATGTGCATTGGCTATTAAGAGCAGTAATAGTAACAGAGGTAATGGTAAGAAGGTTGGTCACCGGAAGTTGGAAATAGCTTGCTCACTTACTAGGAGATGGCTTAGTGATGAAGCTATTACCTGCACAAGGGACGACAAAAGTAAGAAATTAGTTTTCTTGAAGAGAGCCAGCTATGTAAAATACATAGAACAGTGTTTAGAGGAAATGAAAGCTGAAGAATTGCCAGGGGATCCAACGGAAGAACAACAACGGCGTGTTTTTAGACTCAGCAGAAGGAAAGATCTTCCGGACTTCCTAAAATTTAGGTGCATTATGAACCCTACATGTCCCAGGCTTTTTGCCTATATAAAACTTCATAAACAGCCTATTACTGCCAGACCGATTGTGGAGAGATTTTTTGCTCCCACCTACCCCTTAGAGAAAAAACTTGCTGCCTGGTGTAGGGACCGGATGAAGGGTTATTCCTATGGGCTAAGCTCCTCTGGGGAATTAGTTGGTAACCTGCTTAAAATGAGGCCCTCTCTGGAACAGACTATGGCTGTGTTTGACTTTAAATCGCTTTTCCCATCGTTAAAGCCCGAACCTGCAGCAATAGAGCTCTATCGCCTTCTCCTAGAACACACGAAAGGGGATGCTGGCCTCTCAGACTGTCTGCGTGAGATATGTGATCTTATTGTCCACGGATCCTTCTTTAGGTTTAATGGGAGAGTCTACAGGCAGACTGTTGGTGTTCCCATTGGAAGTCCGATGGCTGAGGTGTTAGCGGAACTTGTTGTTCGGAGGAAGGAGAAGGTGATCCTCCCGCGCTTTGGGTCTTGCCTGAATTTATACAGGAGGTATGTAGACGATATTCTTGTCGTTTGGGATGGCCCAGGTGATAACATTGGGCTGCTATCTTATCTCACCGATCCTAGTCTAGGGCTGGAGCTAGAACTTGAGCAGTCAGATGCTGCTAATGTCCACTTCCTTGATTTATTTATTTCGATCTATAATGGAGAATATTGTACGAAGGTTTACCGCAAACCGACCTACTCTCCGATCTTTATCCCTGCTTGTTCCCCAGACCCGTGGGAGTATAAAGCGGCGGCGTTCCGGTCCCTATTTAGGAGAGCCTTCAGCCATTGCTCTCACCAAGAGAGTAGGTACGTAGAGGTAGGGACGATTCTCCAGCAAGGTTTACTAAGTGGGTACAGGCTTAACTACCTTTTAGGAGTTTATAAGAAAGTCAAATGGTCGTTGTCTGATAGGCGGCCTCGTAAACCTAAATCTAAGTATTGTGGGATTGATCTCAACCCCATTACCAGGAAGCTTAGGCCGCTGTTAGAAAAACATACGGGATATCTGATAGCGCTAAAAAGGAACAGCACGGTTTTCGACCTGATACGGAACGATAAAGACAAAGCTGGTAATAAGTCCGGAGTGTATGAAGTCCCGTGCTTTAACAACAGCCTGGGAAGGGAAGAGTGTTATGTCGGTTTTACCGGCAGGCCTATCAAAAAACGCATTAAAGAACATCGTAATGCCATCCGGAAAGGGGAAATGGGCACGGCCTTAGCGCAGAGGGCTGTAGAACATGACCTCACTATTTTGTGGGATCAAATAAAAATTTTGAAAAGTGCAAGAGGGATCCGAGAGGGCAAGATATTGGAGACCCTTACTATTCACTCCCTAGGCAAAACCAGGCATGTTATAAATTACAAAGATTCGCTTGCGCTCCCCCCAGCATGGGCCTGGCTTGCTGAGTAATTTAAATAGGTGTGGCCCCGTGCCAAACGGAATTCTGAGTTTGGTATTGTTTTTATGTAATATACTGTATTATTTTTGTACAGGTTAAAAAAAAAAAATTTTTTAGTCAGGCACCTTTGTCTAATATTGTTTACGAGTAACGTATTGTATTATACCTTTGGATGTATTTTCTTTTTATTTGTGTTTTTAAGAACTTTTTAATCTGCAGATTGGTATTAGACTCGCTATCTAAGCCTACGGCAGTTCTTGCTATTATTATTATACGGTAATGTATTATTTTTATGTTTGTAAATTATGTCCTACGACACTGTTTAGATTCGTAGGGATAATATTAAGTTGATTTCAATTTTAAGGTTTTCTAGTTAATTTAATTTTATAGATTTTGATTTTATTAGTATATTCGGATTTTATTGTATTAATTTGTATGTAATCGTTGATGTTATTAAGAACCTTGTAGTCTGCAACTTAGTATTAGACTCTTTGTTTAAGATTACGGCAGTTCCGGTTGTGGTTATTATACGGTAATGTATGATACTTTTGTAGTGTCTGTTAATTGGTCCTATGACGCGATGTAGTTTCGTAGGGATATTTAGCTGATTTCTATTTTAAGGTTTTCCTAGTTTATAGAATTTTGTAGATTTTGATGCTATTATTATTTTTGACTTTAATGTATTAATATTAATTTGTTTTTAAGTTTTGAAGCTTGATGATATATGTTTGTTGTATAATTATTGTGATTTTATTACTTCGAGAGGCGGTGCGGTATAGATGGAAAGAATGTTGATTGCTATACCCGGCTTAGAATATGGTTCGGTAAGGACAGTTTTATAGCGACAGTGACCTATGGTGTTTGTTTTAGTTAAAGGCAGTATGTGTGGGTAAGGGGTAGAATTCAACCATCTGTTCAACGTAGAAGGAGAGGATGTTGATTGTTGTACCCAACTTGGAATATGATTCTGTAGGACAGATTTGTAGCGACGGTGACCTTTGAGGTTTGTTTTAGTTAAAGGTCTTATCAGCGGCTTGGGGGCGGACCATATGTCGTTTTACCGCGGATTTGTTTTGGGTACCCCTTTCTTATGTTCTAGGTTTCCTATGGCGGATATTACAGTTACTATTTTATTTTTAGTTTATTTTCATGTTCGTTATATACCTATATATTGAAGTTTAAAGATTATTGTAATTGGTATAACGTTATTTTAAAATGTTTTATATGTACTATATATGGTTTATATGTAAAATGTTTTATATGTTGTAAAGATGTTTTATCGTAATGTTAGTTGTAAACGTTTTGTCGGGTTTTCGTATTAATGTATTTGATTGGTGACTGTCCAACTGGAGTTTGTTGATGTTAGGAACCGGTCACTGATTGGTTCCTGACTTGGTATGATGAGGGAGAGAAACTTCTCTGATCTGTGTATTATAACTGAGGCAGGCTACGTGAATAGCCAAAAACGTTTTTGATTAAATGGTTTTTCTTACTATTTGGCTTTTGAGTTGTGTTTTTATTAACTAAAGTAAGAAGTTTACATTAGTCATTATGTTCCTTAGGATATATCCAAAAATAATTTATGAATAAAAAAGTTTTTTCTACTTCACATTCCTCTATTGAAGAATAAAAACTTATTTTTTATCCAAGAATTGAATGTTTGGAACACAAAATACTCAATGTAATAATTAATTCAACTTCAAATCAAAATCTAAAATAGCTGCATATCATTCCTCTCGTGTCAAACTAGCGAAATTACATTTTTGATTAATTTTAGCAAAGTATTTCTCAATGATTGCATTTTGTGTGTATTCTGTGAACATAGTATGGATTTACAAAAATTAATGAAAATGTAGTGTGTTGTAGGAGAGTAAACATAATTTTCTAAATGTATTAAGTAAAAATCTTGTTGTAGAAGTACCATGTTATATGAAGGTTTCCATAATTTTCTAATCATATAAGAGCAAAACCATGTTGTAGGAAACTGTGTTATACAAGGGTTACCTATATATTGGGTTGTTTGGAAAGTAATTTTGTTTTTTCATGAAAATGAACAATTTTTTATAGTATATAAATATTTTAATTAATTATATATTGACCATTTTGGTCCAACACATGTTGCCATCTTTCTGGTAGTAGCATGATTCCATGCTTGTAGCATTTCTGATCTTTGCTTAAGGTCTAAAGAGAAAAATTACATTTTCATAAACAATAAAATTACTTAAATTTTAAAAATTAAATTTATTATAATTACCTTATTACTAACCAAATGAACACAGCCAAACTTTCCTTGGCGGATAAAGACTTTATCTGCCAGGGGAAGTTTGGTTAGTTTGAAATGGTTAATCCCCTGTTTAAAGCTTGCTTTGAGTGTTACCTTATGAAATGGAAAATGTCCTCGGTCAAATTAATACCAAAAAAACAGGAGACTTGTACTAAACCTGAAGACTACAGAGCGATAAGTCTAATCCCTATTTTAGGGAAAATACATGATAAATTAATGATCAAAAGAATTCATTGGTTCCTGGAAGGAAGAAATTTCTTTCATAAAAATCAATATGGTTTTAGGAAAAACGTAAACACGACTTTGGCTGTGAAAAACATATTAAATTTTATTGAAAAAGCTAAAAGAAGGAAGAAACACATAGCTTTAATTAGCATAGATTTTAGGGGAGCTTTTGACCATGCTTGGCGGCCCCTCACCTATCAATTTTCAAAAATGAAAATTGCCCTAAAAATCTTTTCAAACTCCTAGGGAGTTACTTCACGGACAGAAAAAATGTAGTAAGTCTAAACAGCTGTGAAATTATCACAAATAGTACTAGAGGTTGCCCTCAAGGGTCATGCTCGGGCCCAAACATTCATTATGGAACATTCTATATAACAGCTTGCTCACTAAAGAAAGAGAGCTTCCGGGGGAAGCATTGCTACAGGGATTCATGAATGATACTGTCATCCTACTCACTCATAAGAACAAGGACACTCTGCAAGAGATAAGTAATACTGCAATGAATATTTTTACAAATTGGAGCAATAATGCAAAACAGCCAATAAACATTAACAAATGCAATTGTATGGTTGTAGGGAAAAAAGGGCCACTTAAGAAACAACTGTTGATAAAGATAAATGGAGAAAGAATCCCCTTTGTGAGGAAAATTAGATACTTGGGAATTATCCTATATGAGAGAATGAATTGGAAGGAACATATAAATTATATTTGTAATAAAGCAAAGAAGATATTAAATGATCTGAGATATATTGCTAGAAAATTCTGGTGACTTTGCAGTGAGGCAGTAAGGACAATTTATTCGGCCGCAGTTGAGCCTATACTTACCTATGGGGCTTTAGTATGGAGTAAAGCAGTTGATAAGATACATGAGAGGAACAAACTTCTCTCTGTGCAAAGGAGGGCTGCTCTTATTATTTGTAAGGCATATAGAACAGCTCCCACAGTGGCACTGTTAGTTTTTGCTAAACTAATGCCTGTTCTCACTATCAGTTGAGAGTGAGACGGAGTATAGTGCCAGTGCTGGCCCTAGGGTAGTCGGCGCCCTGATGCAAAGTTCTTTTATAGCGCCCCTATATTTTTTTAAAGACAATAGTGAGTAATTCCTACTATAGTCTATTTCAAGATAACCTGACAGCTGAACTACCAAAGGAAACGCTATATTCATACGCGATTTGTAAATAACAACAATAATTCGTTAAATTTTGTCATGTGATTTTAAAATATATGTTTTTAAATCATATCGAAATATTAAATTATTGAGATTTTATTTTAAAACAACAAATTATAGGATAATATTAAATTTAACTAATAAGAACTATTTTCCTTTGTGTAGAAATACCCACAACAATGGTAGTGATTTACTGTCAGGTTATCTAGAAATAGACTATAGTATGAAAAAACAAAAAATGTGTTCGGTAATCGATGTTCCTTAGCCCAAAATAACAAAAGCTACAAGTTTTAAGTAAATATCTATATCTGAAGTTGCACTTTGAAGATAAAAAAAATAAATCGGGTTTTTATCGAGCAAAGCTTTAATTGTCGATTATATGGCAAACTCGTTTTGAAAAGACAAACTTTTACATAATCTTAATTTAGTTGAAAGTATTTTTTGTTTCATGTTGTTGATTGAATTAGCAAGTAATCTTTTTTTTTAAATAAAAAAAGCCTTTATATCATGCTAGAATAAAACATTATATTTCTTATGGTATAAATTTTTTTTTTAAATTATTGAAAATTCAATAATTTCAAAAGATGCAAAAAAACTCAATAATTTGGAGTCTGTTTATGACTCATATGTAACATGTGACGATCCGAGAAATCACTTGAGTCCTAATTTGTTTGGGTGCAAAATTACTCATAATAAACAGTATACATTTTATTAAAAAATAATCTTGTAAAGCGCCCCCATAGGGGCGTCCTGATGCTGTGCATCATTTGCATCATGCATTGGGCCGGCCCTGTCTAGAGCACTGGTTCTTAGAGGTAAGATTTCGGGATCCCCACTGCTCTTATATTAAATAATAATAATAAAAATATCAAAATGTTTTATATATACTACCTATAGTACCCGATGCTGCCGCATATCAAGGAATTTATTGTTGAACAAATATTCCTTAATATTTGTTAGAAATTTGTTCGTTTTCCCTCATAAGTGTATTTCTCTCACGATTTGTATTAAAGCGAATGGTTTCTCAACGGAATATTTGTCTTTCGGCTGTAGTTTAATTCTCCACGATTGCTTTTAAGACTCAACTCACACGTACCACAACAGAACCACACCACAAGTAGCGACAATATCTGCCACAAATTGCGACAGTGGTTGAAGCCGACTTCAGTTAGCGGTCCGTCTGAGTTAGATTATGCGTTTCTATATTAATATAATTATAATTCACGACCATCCACAAACAGACTACCTTTTTGTAGTTGTGGCGTGGTTATGCTGTGGCTCGTGTGAGTTGAGCCTAAAGGCCGGTTCACACTACAGCGAGTGCACGAGAGACGCTCGTTTAAACGCGAAGGTCACATGGCAACGGTAGTGACCTCGTTAGCGCGCGTCAATATTCGCGCGAGTCTGCCGAATAGATTCGCGCACTAAAGCACGCGTCTATACACGCTGAGTGAACCAATAGAAATCAGAGTTTCATTTCAATCTCAATTTTAGTCTTGTAGTTTGAATTATTGATACATACTTTCCATATAACAAATCATCATATTTATAAGGAGATAGAACTCTAGATTTATTATATATTTTTCTGCGAAATAAAGCAAATATGTGATTAATTAGGCATAGCATACCAATTGCAATTTCAAAATAATCACATTTTTAGGCTATCGACAAAAGTTTAGATGTAATTTTAATATATTTTTCGTGAATAATCGTCAAGCTTCCTTAATTAAACAATTAGTTGATTTAAAATTAATAATAATAACACGATTTACAAAAACTTTTCCCACGTTCAATTTGCTAAAACGGAGGACATATACTACACTACAATAAAATAAGTCGACCGCTGTCATTGGTTAATCAGTGCATATGCTTGGCCGTCTCTGATTGGTTTCCTCCAAATACACACGCCGGTATGTGAACAATACGAACGCGATCACTCGCGCTTGTGTGTGTTTCGCGGGACATCGTAGATGCGCGCGTCTCGCTCACTCGCTGTAGTGTGAACCGGCCTTAAGGCGAGTATCTGATTTATTATTGGAAGAAGATCCGTTATAAAACAAATTAATATATATTCCGGCTTCCCCATGTTTCATTCTCTTATGAGTGCTTTTTAGACGAATATTTTTTACATAAAATTTCTCAAAATAATAAATCCTATTTTGTTATTATTTTCAAGAATATTTTTTCAGCTAATATTTCCTGATTTTGAATATTGTCTACCATGTTAACCATAGTTATTTCACATCCTATATTAGACCTCTTTGAAATTAACTTGGTTTTTTAAATATCAACGATTTCGAGTTGATTTCTTTACTATATGAAAACATTCAAAATACGAGGGATGATCAAAAAGTAAGATTACAAAGCCTGCAATGAAACGTGTACATTTTATTTCATACAGCCAACTGATAGTACATATATTGGTTATTTTTCGACATAGTCTCCATATCGGTTTAGGCACTTGTCGCTTCGTGGGATGAGTTTGAAATATTCCCTCCTAGTAAAAATCCTGTCCTTGCGTGTTCAGCCTCGTCTGAAGCGAATCGTCGGTCTCCTAGGTGCTCCTTCAAGTGAGGAAAGAACTGAAAGTCGCTTGGAGCGTCATCTTCCTTCACAACAACTCGCGACCTCATACAGCCCAGTAGACCATCACGCTGTTGAAGCAGTTTCGCTGGGACATCACCGAACACCCTACCAACAGCCCGGACCTCGCTCCAAGTGACTTCCATTTCTTTCCTCACTTGAAGGAGCACTTAGGAGACCGACAATTCGCTTCAGACAAAGAAAACATCTTCTCCTTACACTTCACATAACTTTTTTCTTGCTTGAATAGTATTCTTACTTTTTCAGTAATAAAAAAGCAAAACATGTTGTAAATCTCCATTTTATTTTCCATTTTTGATAGGATACAAAAAAAAAATACTACTGCACACAATCAAAAAAAAATTTTTTTATAAATATACCTTGAAACATCAGCTGTCGAAATTTATAATGACAATATGGCTTAGACTGAAATTGGCGGGTAAAAATACAACTAATGCCACTGGTAACAAGGTCAGATGTACCAATCCTGTTTTTTGTTCGAGAAAAATATAGGTACAGTTTTAAACAAATTCCCATATGTCATATGGATTCAGTTTAAATGCTGACACATTTGCCATATCGAATTTGTCATTTGTGTTTAATTTATCTTATAAACATAGAGTAAGATTTGACTTTTTAATGAGATTATGAAGAAGGTTAAATTAAAGAAATTATAATTAGATACCTCTTACATTATTAAATTTTGTAAATCTCAAGTTTTGAGAAATTACTGCTTAAATCTTCATTTATATAGTAATATTATTATTAAAAAAATAAATTTTATGTAATATTGAAGTTTGAACTTAGATCTACAATTTAATGTTATCATTTTGTTGAATAATCATAAATTAGTATGGAATTACTGTCTTTATTTTGTATTGCATTAATGAAACTTTCAAATGATTATTTTCTTAAAACATCAGGTATTGATTTATGTAATAGATATTTGAACTGCTTTCATTCTTCATAATCTTATTAAAAAAGTTAGATTACAAACTTTGCTATTTTTGTGTATTTTTAATAAAATGAAGATATAAATAATTATTATTATTTTTTTAGGAAATATGAAAAGAAGAAACGTAAATGTGTCTCCAAGATTGAAAATAAATCTGATCATCTTTGTTATGAAAGTAATAAAGAATTGGTAATTATCAGTTTACATATTTAAAATTAATTTTTTAGTAGTGACACAAATAAAATTTTAAAAAATTTTACAGAAAATAGATCAATTCTTAACGACATCCTCAAGCCCTGAAGAAAAGTTTAGAGAACTGAAATTAGATAATCCAATGGAAGTTGAAGATATATCATTATTGCCAACATATACTACATGTTCACAAACAGATGAATTTTTAAATCCAAAAAAAGTAAAACATACCAAACATAAAAAGAAAACAAAAGAATCAAAAATATTTACACAAAAAACATTAAACAAATACTTTGAAACAGAATTTATAAACCATAGTAAATCAGAAACTAAATCAGATATCAAAGATTTCAGTTTGTCACCAGAATTATATGAAACAAGTACAAATAAAATAATTGAAAGACCAGATCCGTACTGCAATGATTCTCATAAAGAGAATTTGAATATTAATTTTGCTTATTCCAGAAGCAACTCTTTTTGTGACGTTGAAGATACTGAGGACAGTACAAAATGTGATGATTTGGTTGATTTTCGAGATAAACTTCGGGAAAATAAACTTCGAAAAATTAAGAAAGCAAAGAATTTATCAATGAAAAAAGTTGCAATAGATAAAAACAAAACTAATTTAAATACATTAAAATGCATTAATACAAATGCAGAAGAAAATGATTTTAAATTTGCAGAGAAAAATTGCAAAAATATTACATCAGAAGAGGAAATATCAGAAGACCAGTTAGCAAAATTAAAAAGACTGTTTAATGACATTGTTTCTCATAAAGCACCAGAAAAAGATGAATTATCATTCAATTCTTATATAGATGAAAATATGGTTTTGGATAATGAAAATGATAAGGAATTGGCTTCTGAAGAAAAACCTGTAGAAAACTGTGAATGGTTGGGGTAATTATTAATTTTTATTGAAAGAAATATATTTTCTTCTGTAATTGTTAAATAAATAAATTTGAATGATTAAGTTATTTGATCTTATATTGTGAATTTAATTTTTTTTTTTTTTTTAGTAAAGTGAAGAAAACCTGTTTAAAAAACATTATAAAAAAAAATTGGTCAAAGTTAAAGGATATAGAATGTGGCAGGGTTTGTGCCTTTCTTAACATATTTTTCTAAAATATTAGGTATAATTAACTTTTCAGTAAGAATTAAAGAACTTAATTTACTTTGCTGCCTTGCTTATGTACTTTTCATCTAGAAAAATTAAATGAATAATTAATATCCAATGCTACTAAATTAAATGAGAAGACTGAAATAAGAAAAATTCATAAAATATTAGACATTGCAAATTGTAGAATAGAAATATTTTTCAAAAGGACTACCATGCTTACAAAATGAATTTTAAATTATCTCATATATTTTATTATATGAAAGAAGAAAAACGGAAATATATAATATTACAGAAAGAAATGGATAAGTTGTGGGAACTAACAAATATCTATTTTTAGCAGAAATATTACAGGAAATAATAGGGATTGTTAAAATCAAAAGAAATCTTGAAAACAAATATTGACAGGAATAAAAATGATAAAAATATAGTATAATGATAATATTTATTATATTATTTACATCTTTTTTAGTATTTCCAATTTTATCATTTTTTTATAAAAATATTAATATTGAATAAATTAGTATAAAATATAATTTATATTCATTCTTAGTTATTATTATTAATTTTATCACTTTTGAGCAACTGCTTCCAATGAAAATACAGTCTTCTGGAAGGGATATTTTCTCAGATATTTGAAAATATGAATTTGAAATTTAAATTTAAGAGTATAACAAATGAAGATTGCTAGTGTATATATTTCACTGTATAAATGCAAAATACAACATTATTTTATAGCTCTTGAATAACAAAATTGTTTTTCACAAAGTTAGTATCATTACATCTAGTATGTCATATATATCTTCATTAATTAAATACACTATTGAATTAAGGTAATTCTTTGTTGTATTACTCTGCTTATTGTTAATGAACTTTCATAATTTTTTAAAATTTTGTGTTGTAAATTTTCAGTTATCTACAATAACTTTTATTTATTTAATAATAATTTTTTGCAATGTGTCTGCCAATTAGTATTTTATCATTTTTCTTACAAAATTTTTCTTTCTGTAATACTTTCCAACATATTTCTAGTTTTCATCACTTTTTTGTAACTATTTATTTTTAATGTTTCATACTTATCCAAATTCTGTTTTCTACATTTTGCAATGTCTCTTTTGTCTGCTTAATATTTCTTCTTAAGTACAACTAATTAAAAAATTTTGACTACTGATAAATTGCATAAGTAAAATAATTATTTGTGTATATCCATTATAACATTTCAAATTATAAACAGCATATTTAACTTGCATAATTTTCCACTTTTTTGCTGTAAAGGGAGAAAAGGGAAATTTCTGCAAATATTTTCATAATATAATTTGTGCAGTAGATTTCAAATTATTTTTACATAATTGAGATTATCAGAAGTTATTACAACAGAAGAATCTGTATTCTTTGTGGAAAGGAAGCCAAAGAAAACGGCCTTTCTATTTCGCTTTCCAACAGAAAATATAAAATCATTATAAATTAATTTAAATATTTGAGAAGAAAAGTATTCCATTTTATAAGAATATTATTTCACATTAATAGAATATCATATATAATAAAGGAATAAGCGTGTAGTGTCCATGTTTCTGCGCATGTGCGAACTCCCGTGCCAGAAGTGTGGCAGTTACTATTTTCTCTCGCTTCGAATCTTTAATCACGTCATTTAGAAAACTAAATCCCAATCTCATTATAAATTTTGCTTTAATTTATCGTAGTTTACTTCCTATTTATGTTTGTATAATTCTTTTTGTTATTTGACTTCAATTTCTCTTTTTCGATCGAAAAATGTTGACTGTTCCCTGGCTCGAGAGTTCAGTTTGCCTTCGGCGTGTCGAGGCTACATAAATGTTTTATTTAAATAATATTTAATTTATTTCAGAATTTAAATAATATTTTATTCATTTCAGAAATTATAATTTTTTATTTTAACCTAAAAATTATAATTATTACTGTATCTAAATAACTGAAAAGGTAAATCGATAGTTTGTTAGTTGCCAATTTCATGTAAAGAAAATTTCAAAGTTTGGTCTGTAGGAAAAAAACAAGCAAAAGCATTATATACAAGGTTATACTAAATAAATGAAAAATCTCAAATTTGACAGATAAGAAACAAATGTTTCGTTTTTGGTGTATTTGGGCACATAATGACCAAGGGCTAACTAGTATTAACTAATCGATTTATGTATATAAGGTTACTATTGCATTATATAATGAAATAAACTATTTTACTAGATCCGAGCTTTGGATACATTCTATTAAGAAGTTCGGCCAAATATTAAAGAGTTATTAAGTAATGAATTGAAGTTGATTTGCTCAGAACATTTTGATGAGGATTGTTTTACATCACAGAAGAATCGCATCCATAAACATGGTATACCATCGAAAATTTCATCTGAATCGATGTTGGAGAAGCAGTCATTTCAGAAGAAACTGACATTTGACATTTTTTGTATATGTTTTCTGAATAATTACTTTTGATAATTTTATGAAAAGATTTAAAAAAAATAAAATTTTATTAACAATTCAAATCATTGTTGTGTCAATATGAATATATAATTACTTAAAATTTTTCTATTTTGTACTCTTTCTTTAAAAATGGATAAGTGTTCAAATAATATGTTAAAACTACATTTTCTGAACCTGACACTTTCCATTAAAGCTATAATACAATAGTACAATTTATTGAAAAACAATCTCGTGTTTATAATATAAAAACATGGATTTTAAATCAATCATTATTATGTTGTTTATATTTCTTAAAGTCGAATTTATAGGAATTGTTCATTACATCAAAAAGGTGAAAGTTATAAAAATAATGCGACATGCATTTTTTATAATTTTTTTAAATTAAAATAAATTATATTTTTTATATATTTACGAGTACCATTGCAAAGAAAATAAGTAATCTAACATTCAGAGGAGCAAAACCATATAACTGAAGGAAAGATATCTCGTTACATAAGTAGTCACTATTAATACGAGAATTCGTGTGTGTTTATCGGTTAAAAAGTATGCTCACGTTGCTTCGTTCTAAAGTTTCTTCGCTATTATTATTAATTGATAAAGAAATTCTTTATTATTTATTAATGTCATAGTTATTTTATATTTGTTTTATTGATAATTATTTCAATAAACAGTAATTATATTGAGGATGATTAGCCACTAATCCAGTGTAAAATTTTTTAATTCGATATTACTATGCATGTAAAGCATTGTAATATGTATTACCTGGTGTAATAACATGTATTAATTTATCACTTCGTCCGCCATGTTGGTCAGTAGAGAAGCAGACATATGGTTCGGCAAATGCCAAGTCAGATGAGTCAGACGAAACTCAGAAGTCACGTGATCTATTCAGATTTCTAATCAGATTGATTTGATTGCCTAGAAATATGATTAAAAATGGTCAAGTGTTCTGAAAATATGTTAAAAAATATATTTTCTGAACCTGGCTCTTTCCATCAAAGCTATAATACAATAGTACAATTTATTGAAAAACAATCTCTCCTACTAGCATTTTATTATATAAAAACATGGAATTTAAATCAACCATTATTATGGTTGTTTATGTTTCCTAATGTCGAATTTATAGGAATTGTTCATTACATCAAAAAGGTGAAAGTTGTAAAAATAATGCGATATGCATTTTTTTAATTTTTTAGAAATTATATTAATCAAGATAAATTATATTTTTTATATTTACGAGTACCATTGCAAATAAAAATTAATGAAAAGAATATCGCATAAAATTTCTGTATGATGTCAAACCCACATGGTCATGCTATGATACGTCATCATGATGAATGCGATAGCAGCGTTGCACAGTCGGAGTTGGAGTCGGGAGTCGGGGATTCGGAGGTTTTTGGGTGGAGTCGGAGTCGGATTTTAAAATTGCCAATTGTTCATTACATCAAAAAGGTGAAAGTTGTAAAAATAATGCGACATGCATTTTTTATAATTTTTTAAAATTAAAATAAATCATATTTTTTATATATTTACGAGTACCATTGCAAAGAAAATAAGTAATAAACCTATTCGGCAATTCAGAATTCTTAAGAAATCTGAACAATGATCGTTCGAATTGAGTTCTGACGTATATCTGACTGAAGTGCCGCGTTCGGCAAATCAGACAGCTGACGAATTCTGAACTCAGATAGTCAGACCTTCGTCAGTCACCTCTGTAGTTTCTGACATTAGTCTGAACAACATGGTGGCATACGTGAGATATTTATGCTAAATTAAAATGAATGAAAGTGATGAAGTTTTTCAACTCTATCTAACATTGAGAGGGGCAAAACCGTATAATTGAAGAAAAGATATCTCGTACATAAGTAGACATTATTAATACGAGAATTCGTGTGTGTTTATCAGTTGAAAAGTATGCTCACGTTGCTTCGTCCTAAAGTTGCTTCGCTATTATTATTAATTGATAAAGGAATTCTTTATTATTTATTAATGTCGTAGTTAATTTATATTTGTTTTATTGATAATTATTTCAATAAATGGTATTTATATTGAGGATGATTAGCCACTAATCCAGTGTAAAATTTTTTTTAATTCGATATTACTACGCATGTAAAGCATTGTAATATATGTAATAACTTGTATTAATTTATCACTTCGTCTGCCATGTTGGTGAGTAGAGAAGCAGACATATGCGTTTCGGTGTTTTTACAAATGCCAAGTCAGATGAGTTAACCGAAACTTAGAAGTCACGTGATCTATTCAGATATCTAGTCAGATTGATCTGAATTGCCGAATGCGTCTAATATCTCTTAAGATTTCTATATGACGTCAAACTGTGATACGTCATGATGACGAATACGATAGTAGCGCCGCACTGTTGATATTCGTTTTTCCAAACATTTCATTGGTTGAATTTGGTCACGTGATTTCAGAAGAGTTTCCATTGTAGGTCTAGGAAGTTTCCAATCTGTATCTCTTAATCTGTGTTGCAGCCGTTTCGAGGGCAGTAGCAAAAGTAACGTAATAATTATGCCCCTAATTTGTTCCATCCATCCATCTAACCATCAATAAGTATTAACCAAGAAACTAAGTTGGCTGAAAGTGAAAACAAATGGCAACGTCGTCCAAACTTTTCGACATTATTTGTTTTCATTTTTGAACTGAGTTCAACAAATATGTTTTGCTTACATTTTTTGCTATTTGATAAATTTTACGTTAAATATAGAGAGTCTATTGAATTAAATAATTTCGTTACTTTTCCCTTTGGAATCATAAATAAACATAGAATAATCTTGAATATTTCATTACTAAATTTATAAATATTCAAATTATTATATTACTACTTATAACTCAGGCAGCATTAACACGACCACGACCATCATTTTTATAGACTAAACATAAAATGAAATGTCTATCTATGACGACCATAATTTTTTAACATCACTACTAATTGTCTGTATTTACTGTTTATATCAGTATCGTTTCCTTTTAAACTTAAATTTCATTTAAGCCAAACCACCACAATTGAAAAAATTGTACCATACGAATTTTTCCTCATCATTCATACTACCAGAATGACGTAGAGCGCTGGAATAACGAAATCGTGGTGTCATTTCTACTTTTAAAGTATCGTTTTCTTTTAAACTTAAATTTCATTTAAGCCAAACCACCACAATTGAAAAAATTGCACCATACGAATTTTTCCTCATCATTCATACTACGAGAATGACGTAGAGCGCTGGAATAACGAAATCATGGTGTCATTTCTACTTTTAAGAGATATCTTTTTAATATGAACGTTCCTTAGATTTGTATCTATGATATGATAATTAAATTTTTTATTAAAAATGTTAAAAATCATAACTTGAAAGCTTATGGCGAAGTGATATATGGAAAACAGGAAAAGTAAAAACATCCCTGTTTCCCCTATATCACTTCGCCACCGGATCCGGATATTTGTGTTCTACGCAAGCGTATTAATCAAATGTAATCTCATACATGTGTGATGCTATCACTGCACTTTGGATGTGGAAATATGGCTAAACCAGGGGCTAATGGAAAATTAATGCCTTGAATTTAGAATAGCGAATATAAACGATTTAAGATAGTAAGAAAAGTCTTTCTGAATGAGCGCTAGCAGAAAAATTTAACATAAAGAAAATACAGATCCACAAAATATTGTCTCAAAAAGAAATTCTGGCTAAATGGAGGAACAATGGAAATCGCAACGTTGCGATTTCCGTTGTACCCCCATTTAGCCAGAATTTCAAGCGAACTCAAAAAGAAATTCTGGCTAAATGGAGGAACAACGGAAATCGCAACGTTGCGATTTCCGTTATACCCCCATTTAGCCAGAATTTCAAGCAAATGACACTATCCAAGAAACATGTTGAAGAATTAAACTGGTATTAACAATAGAAAATAATAACAAATTATCTCTATTAAACGACATCGAATACTGCTTTCACGTAGAAATTATAAAAAATATACTATCAATAACAAAGCACTATTGATAGTTTTAGTTTAAATTAAATATGTTGTGTTTTTACAAATGATAAACTGTGTTATAAATTGTAACAAAAATATACGTTTCGATTTTATTAAATTGTAATCATTTTGTTTCATTTAAACTTGCTGTATTATTAACCTATATAAGCCGGCCACCCGTATAAACGACCAGTTTTGATTGGAACGGGAGGTGGTCGTCTTATACATGTTCTACTGTATATATACAGTATAACATGAGTGGCAGGGATTCAAGTTCTGTACTATTCCGTTGCTCGACGCAGAGTTGGAGGAAGGCGTGGAAAGTATGAGGTTGTTTCTATGGAAAAAAGAAACTGTTTGATCAAATTGTATGAAGAAGATTTTTCTTAAAGGAGGCGGCGTCAAAATCAGGTATAAAATGGAATACGGGGAAAAGAATAATTAGAAAGTACAGAAGGGTAATTTCGAGGTTCTAAACAATGGACCACGAACGAAAAAGCCGAAACTACTTAATCCCGATGTTCTTCGCCTAATATATAGAAGCAGCAGTTGAGAAAGAGCCCAGAATTTTTCTTATGAAAATCAGAGAGAAGCTTCTTGAACACGACATTAAATTATGTCTTCCATAAGAAATGCTTTATATAGTATATATTACTTCCTAGGATTGTGCCAATTACATTATGGACATGTTTCATTTGTTACCAGTCGCAGCTACTAGCCAACCACTGCACTAAATTTAATGTATATAATAAAATATATCTATCTCATTAAAATTTGTATTAATTTGAAAATAAATTTATTTTCATATATCCATATTATACTCGTTTATTCACTACTCTTTCTCACCATTTTGTTAAAGTGTTCGTAGCCGAAACTTTGAATACGTGCAAAAGGTTTAAATCAATTTGCAAAAGATTGAAATAAATTTGCGAATGCTATATTAAGGTGCCTATCCATCTGAGAGAAAAAACTGTCTCGAGAGACTCTCGAGAGGGAATTTCGCAAGTGGACACACCCCTGAGAGTAGCTCACAGCACTCCTACTTGTAGCTCTAGGGCCTAGGCTAACGAACTTATTGCAGATGGACATAGTTTTATTGTATTTTCGGAGATAAGCTTGTGATATTCCAAAGTGTGCGTATTATGAGAGCGGTTTACTGAGAGTGCTGAGCAACATGACGAATATTTGGTCTCCTAACAGCATCAAGGCGCTTTTTGAACAATATGAAATAAATGAAATTCGCCAGAACAGAGGTTTCTGTTGATCAGTTGATTCTTGTGTGTTTATTAATATAAAAACATTAATAAACATACAAGAATCAACTTATATTTTGCAAGCTGCGACGGGGAACATTGAACCTTTTCCATATTTTATAAAAAAAATACAATAAACTGTTAATATGTTGCATTTATTTTTATTTTATTAAATAATTTTTTTAATAACTTGTTTGTATTTTATAAAGTTCATCTATGAAAATGTTAATTTTTGAAATATTAATCGGGGTCTGCAAATTTTCGCGCCTTTGATAAAAGTTATAAAGAATATAAATCGAAGACATTATTTTACCTTAAAACATATTTCATACAGAGCTCTGTAAATAGTTGGACACACTTCTTTGATTATTCTACCTATAATACATAGGGAAGTCCGGGCAAACTGAATAGCTTAATTTTCATGCCTAATTTCAAACTTAAAAATTATGTGAAGATAAACGTTTTATCGTTTATTAGTTACAGTACTTCCTGTTGTTTAATGTTAAACATTATTTGAGAATAAATCCAATTTAGAGTTTGCAATATCTGCAGAGGAAAGAAATATTGTGCATTATCTTTTTGCCCGGGGTACCCGGGCAAAGTGGATTTTCAACTAGGGCAAAGTTATTAACACATGTAATCGAACTAATCATTATGAAACAAGAACCCTGTCTACTATATCTTGTATAAAATGAAAAATGTAATCAAATGTTTTGATTACATTTTTCATTTTTTTATAAATGAAACATTTTATAATGTTTTGATTACATTTTTTTTATAATGAAACATTCATTTTTATAATGAATGTTTCATTATAAAAATTTATTTTTACTTTCAGAACATGTATAAGACGACCACCTCCCGTTCCAATCAAAACTGGTCGTTTATACGGGTGGCTGGCTTATATAGGTTAATTATAATACAGCAAGTTTAAATGAAACAAAATGATTACAATTTAATAAAATCAAAACGTATATTTTTGATATATTAATATGTGGCATTTTTTTATTTTTATCATTATGAGAAAGTTTTTGAAAATAGTCACGATGTGTTGGAGGAATATAAGGTAATAGATCTATCATATCGTTGAATTTTTCGGATCTGATGGGCCTGGCATAATGATATAAAGGTGCTAGTATTATATTTTCAAATTTTCGTGGTCTTCCTCATCCGGGGGATAAATCTAGTGTTTTAAACTCCGCATTTTCATCAGAAAGTGGACTCACACAACTTTCAAAGTAATTATATTTTTAATTTCATTAACTACGTAAATTTATATTGACAAAATGATGAAAATTTTGAAGGATTTTTTTGGGAAATGTTTATAAACAGCTCATAGCAGATTGCATTCATTGTTATCATTAACTAACTTTTTGTCAAAAATGGACTACGCCACTTTCAAAGAAAACGGCTCATTTCGTTGGTTGAATTTGGTCACGTGATTCAGAAAAGTTTCCATTGTAGGTATAGGAAGTTTCCCATCTGTATCTCTTAATCTGTGCTCTTGACTCTCCGTTGCGGTACTTGGAGAGTCGCCTATCAGTGTTGCCAATGTTGATATGTGTAACTGGTAATAATCAACCTCCTTGGTAATAAAAACCGCGTTAAACCAAAACCCGCGTTGTTCAAAACCGCGCTATGCAAGGTATTGATCAACGCGGGTTAAATATTTAATATCACGTAGTTTAATATTTATATATTAAATAGAGTTCATTTTTCAGAAAGTAAAAAATTTGTAATTCTACATTTTTCAGAAAGTAAAAAATTTGTAATTATTATTATTTTTTTAGTGAAATGTAAGGATGGGTTCAAAAGAGAACTGACCAGAGGAATAATTCCGAAAAGAAGAACACTTGATTGAACGAGATGACACCAGAGGAATAATTCCGAAAAGAAGAACACTCGATTGAGCAAAGAAACGAAGAAAGTAATTGTAGATAAAGTGCAGAAAGGTAGAACAATTAATATGTAACTCAAGTATGGGGTTCCTACGACAACTGTGGCAATGTTTTGCAACAGAGAGAGAAGATTATGGGTGCTTGGGACAACTGTGGCAACGTTTTGCAACACAGAGAGAAGATTATGGGTGCTAGGGTGTTTGCTAAAAAAATAATTTTACCAAATTAAAGAAAAACACAAAAACTCGTGAACCACTAACAAAGACAGTTTCCCCAACAAAAAACAACTACCCACAGATTTAAAACAAGTACCTCTTCCTACCAGATAAATATGCTAACATCATTCAATGTATTTTTAGAATAATTTCAATTTTTCACTTTGCCCGGGCAATTCACTTTGCCCGGACTTCCCCCTACTAGTATACGGAAGAGATACTATAGGCTGCCCTATGAACCGCCTGCCGGGAAAAACACTGATCATAACGGTTTATATTATTGATGCTTTTATAATCAGAGTATATATGACATGAAATGCGAGAAATCAGATTCTCGAGAGGGAATTTCGAAAATGGACACAACGTCGTGAGTAACTTGCAGCACTCCTACTACCAGCTCTTATGGAACAAAATTCGATGTATTGTTCCCACGTGGATACAGTTTTATTACACACTCAAAGATAAGCTCACGAAATTCCAACTTGGTTCGTATTTTAAGAGCAGTTTTCTGAAAGTGATGAGCAACATGTTGATCTCGTAATAATGGACATATTCGAAAATTCAGATTTTTCTGACTAATTTCTGACTGAATGACGTCAATATCTGAGTAAACAACGTCATCTCAGAAATTTCTGACTGACTGCTATTGTGCTGATTTACTGAACGCTCATTCTGACAAAATGGCAGTTCAAAAGCTCCCGGTTGTAGCTAATATTTTGAAAACATTAATCGATGATGATGGCGATGAAATATTATTATTATATAATGAATATTCTAAAGATATAACGGAAGACATTATTGGTACTGCCGTTTCTTCTATAACTAACAGGTTAGCTTGTTCATAGTACTAAATATTCAAATTACATTTTATTAAAAATATTCAAAAAATATATATAACGTAAAATTTACTTTAATGATTATTATATTTCAGACCAAAGAAAACAAGAATAAAACTTTTGTATAAAACGTCATTCCAAGATATTCTATAGATGATTTTAAGTCACATTTTCGTTTATCTAGATCAGTCGTAAATGTAAGGATACTTCTTTAAATTTTCAAAACAATTTATTGCTTGATTAGTATTTTTTAATATAAATTGTATTCTTTCTAATAAGATTTGTTTGTTTTATTATAGATGATTATTCAGAAATTTATTAAAGCAAACAATAGTAAAAGAGGTCGACCAAGTATAAATCCATCTACTATTGTTCTTCTTTGTCTTTGGACATTAAGCAATCAAGAAACTTTTCGTCAAATTAGTGATCGGTTCGATGTTTCTCAATCTTCATGCCATTCTCTATTTATGTACTTATGCAAAATGTTAATAAATTGGATTCATATTCAATGGTTAAAACTGGATAAATTCAAAGATACAGCTGAAAAGTTTGAAAAAGTTGCAAATTTTCCAGGTGTAATTGGAGCTATCGATGGATGCCATATAAATATCAAAAAACCATCTGTAGATGGGGAGAGTTATTTTAATAGAAAAAAATCTTATTCAATTGTGCTAATGGCAACAGTGGACAATACAATGACATTTACAGATATAAATATCGGATGGCCTGGTTCTGTACATGATGCTCGAATTTTTAGAAATAGTGATTTGTATAAAAATTTGAATGAAAATAATTTTCCAAATAATTATCATTTGATAGGAGATGCAGCATTCCCATTGTCACCATCACTGTTAGTACCATATAGAGATAATGGACATCTAACTTCAAAATAAATAAATTTTAATAAAACATTAAGTAAAACTAGAATTATTGTGGAGCGTGCTTTTGGACTTCTTAAAGAAAAATTTAGACGCCTAAAATATTTGTATATCAACTGCATGGAAAATATAAAATACATTGTAGGTGCTGCATGTGTATTACATAACATTTATATTGGAACTAAAGATTGGAATGAAGAAGAAATAGAACTTGATGATCTAACTGACATAGACTTGCGTGAAGATAATTCAAACAACATATCTGGTACTAAGAAGCGAAATTATATTGTAGATATGTTAACATTATAATTTTCAGTTTACTTACAATCAAAACATACTTTTTGTATTTAACATTCATTGCATTTGTAGATATTCATTTAATCAATCATAATTCATGATTTATTTTTAGTTTTTCTACACTATATTCATTCCTGCAAAAGAAATGCTTTAAAATTGTCATTGAATATATTGTAATTTATTTATCCATTGCATAATAAAAAAATTTTGTTCATAATTTAAAAATTAAGGAATAAAAATTAAATTAAAATTATAGTTTCTGTAAAAGACAAAACCCACAGGTGGTTCTATAACTTAATAAGGGCTGCCATTTAATGATCCCATGTACAAGTATG
>AYEL01091988.1:0-24141 GCA_000484575.1 Olivierus martensii | reverse complement strand
TTATTATTTATAAATAATAGTCTAATATAATTGCATAACGAGCAATCTTGAATGAAATAAAAACCTAAATTCCGTATAGGCCCACTACTTAAGAATAAGTAATGTTGGAAGATTAAGAATACAGTATGCTATTAAAGACAACAAACCTTCTAAGCTTAATGATCTATTTTTAAATGGTTAAAATAACAAAATTAATGTGTCATCAATGACCTAAACTTTTTTCTAAATTTTGTAAAAAGCTATCAATTAATTCAGAAATTATTAAGAAATTGTACCATGCTAAATGGTTAAAGTTTCAAAGTTAGCTTTTCTAGTAGAATATTAATATTGGGTTTCATAGAAATCTACTAATTAGTTCAAAAGTTATTATCTATGGCCATCTTCTAATAATAATTAAAAATAAAATTAAATAAAATTAAAATTTTACACTGGACTTTTCATTGAAAGAAATGCTAAAAGTCAGTACTATATCTTGAATGCTAGGATCAAATTTAATCCAAATCAATTTATAGCTCGAAATTTTCAATTTTATGAAATTTATTTGTATATTTTTAATATATTATAAACAGCGTCAGGCAATCCATAATTGGGTGCAGAAGTTCTCGGAAGGGCGGACAAGTATCGAAGCGAACATAGAGCCGGTCGGCCGGTGGACATCGCCACGCCAGAAACGTCAAGTGGGTGTCCTCCAACATCCACCTTACAGCCCGGACCTCGCCCCGAGCGATTTCCACTTGTTTAGCCCTTTGAAACATCATCTTTCTGGAGAACGCTTTCCTGACGATGAAGCGGTTGAAAGAGCAGTGCGCGCGTGGTTCCAACAGCAACCAAAAGAATTTTACGTCACAGGTTTCCACGGACTTGTGAAACGATGGGACAAGTGCTTAAATTTGTATGGAGATTATGTTAAAAAATAAATATTGTTTGTATGTCATTATCTCAATTCATTTCTTTTCAATCACGATTTGTAACTTACTTATTGAATTGGCCTCGTATTTTTTGGGGTCTTACATATATACTTTTCTTTGTGTTTCGTGTCATTAATATTCTTAATAAAAATTAAGTTTCTTATGTGGAATTGAAGAAAATTATTTGTTTTTAATTGGTTTTGGAACGTAACTGTTGTTTTTGTATTGGCTCCAGGTCTCATATAACACGGTTTTACACAACACAATGTTTCAGTGTAAGTTTTATAAAATATTGTTTTAAAAACAAAGTTTTGATAAAATGCTATATTTTATTAACTTATTTATTTTACAAAATTGAGAACTTTAGGGAAAGCAACAAAAATTTTCGCTGAGGGTTCCAAAAGCTCTAGATCCGGCACTGTAACTATTCATATACTGGTAACAAAAATACCTGATATCATCATGTACATATATTTCTATTCTTAATGTCATTTATTAATTATATATATTTAAGAATTTCTGATTTTTTCCTATAACTGAGCATTTCCATCAACCATATTTTCGTATGATACAGTAATCTCACTTAATAATAATAGAATATATTAGTTAAAACAATATTAGTTTAAAAATTTGCGAGATAAAATATAAATATCGTAAATTGAGCATTTATTTGTAAGCATGAATCGCTCGTACAGTAAGATCCCGTTTAACGCAGGGGATACGTTCCAAATAAACCAAGCGCTAAACGAAACAGCGTCAAACAAAGTCATCTTAACATGTAAACAATAGATGAAACTGGATATAAATAAAAATATATACGTACCTTTTTATTTTGTAACATGTATTTATTACTATTGTTTTTTTTCTTTTACGCCCCTTTCCAATCAGGGAGATTACTAAGGGGGTGGGATCAGTTCCAACCACGGACTGCACCCACCCCCTTGGAGGGGGGCGGAAGGTGAAGGACGGGGATCACCGGGCTGTGCCCAGTACCCGAAAAAAATCCGGGACCAGACCCGGGACGCGAACCCGGGTCCTCCCGCTTAACACGCCGACAGCGTTACCATTCGGCCATCCGGCCGCCATTACTATGGTATTGCATTATTTATAGACTTTTTTTATTGCTAATATCGATTTGTATTATAAATCATTCATGAAAATCAAAAATACGAGTAAATAATTTGTTTGTGATGAGGAAGGTTCTTCCTCATTTGATACTTTCTAATTTAGTTTGTGATGAGGAAGGTTCTTCCTCATTTGATACTTTTTGTTTTTTTCCTTAAGAATCATCTAACAAAAAATCGTTTTAATTTTTCCTCTTTCGTTCAGCAAGCAACTGTCGATAGCAAGACATCGCATCCATGACATTTCGCCTTCCCTTTGAAATATCAGTTTCTTTCAGTTTGTATAAAGTGATCCATAATTTCAGTAATAGTGGCTAAGCTTTACCTGTAAAATAACATTAATGAACGATCATAAATATGAACTGTGACTACAGCAGACTTTCGTATGTACTGCCCTGAACTAATATCAAACGCATTGCAAGACGGCATTGGAGTATCAAAGCTACAAATTAGTGGGATTTCGGATTTATGTGAGTATAACGATTTGAAAAACCGCGCCAAAGAAATCAATAAAAAAATATAGAATTCGAAAAAACCGCGTTATATTGAAACAGCGTTAAACGGAGCAGCGTTAAGCAAGGTTTTATTGTACTAATAAAAGCATATTGCTAGCTCTAAGAATAGAAATCATTGACGGTTATACCCGCTATTATCTTGCATTGTAATTTGGGGTTTGGCATATTTGAAGTACTGTTTTTGAAAAAATAATTTTATATTTAAAATTTGATGTATTAATTACTTTTATAAAGTTTATATAATGATAGTAATTAGTTAGTTAATAATAGTAATTAATTAGTTTTAATAATAATAATTTTTTATACAGTAAAATATAATGAAATTTCGTAATTCTTTAAAATTTATGATTTATTGTAGGTGGCGCTTCTGAGTGAGGAAAATTGTTTTCATTCGTTTTCATCATAGGTAAGAGCAAAGTATTATATTGGTAAATTAACAAATTTTAAATGCGTAACATTTAATATAATTTCAGGTTAAGTTAGAAAATTTTATTTGAAAAGGTATATGATTGAAAATAATAGTGTAAGTTTTGAAGCAATGAAGACTTATGAAATACTGACACGAATTCAGAAAATTATAAAATGCGTTTAATATTTCATTTTCATTTAAAAATATTAATAGTATAGTTTATAAGTAATTAATATTTTTTATTATTAGAAAAATAATAATAAGAATTTAGAATAAATTATAAGTAATTAATATTTTTTTATTATTAGAAAAATAATAATAAGAATTTAGAATAATTGAGGTAACAGGTTTATATGTTTAATTTCTTAGATACGTAATGATTCTATCAATATAACTTTTATCAATTTATGCAACTTAAATAGTAAAATGAATATTATAACGAGTTATAAATATCGAAATTCTTTTAATTTTATTTTAAAACTAACCTACCCATAATCAAATGTAATTTTGTTTTCTTTTTACTAAACATTATCTTTAATTTTGAAAACAGGACTTTATCATATGAAATGTTGGTTATAAAATAAAGACAATCGTATTTATATAATGAATGCCCATACTATAAATTTTGCATTGACTAGCAGTTGAAAGTCTTTCTTTTAATAGTAGAAAAATTTATAATTATCCATTAACTGCACTGGAAATTGCAAATACTTGTTGAATCTGTTGAGTATAAAAAGGCAAAATTTTAGTTTTTGAGGAATGGATTAACAAAACTGGATATGTTGACTTAAATAACGGTTTCACAAATTATTGACGATATATTGTAGGTTTGTTTTATGCTTCTTAAATAGGGCCTTGATTAGATATGAAACTCACTGAATTTTGAAAATTTTATCTGATTTTTGAAATACTTAAAAATACACAATTTTTTTTTCTTTAGAAATTATTGTTGAATTTATATTTTTTCTTTATCTACAAAATTTCATAAGGGGCATCAACTTAAAATTACAGTTTGTTGTTTGATTTGATCCATATTTATTTTGATGTCTATTATATTTTAAATTTTCTTCCACAGAATTTATTAATCAATTTTACTAAAGTTTTATATTTCATCTGAATGATTGGGATTGATTTCAGGTTCTAATGAGAATTTTCAGGAATTCTAGGATTCATTGATTCTCATTCATCATATCTTCAATCAGCTCTGTTACAAATATTAGCTGAATATCCTCTTAAATGACCAGTTTAATTCAACAGAAATTGAGGAGTGGTTCAATTTTTAATATTGACATTGTTAATAATTGACTTGTTACTGAATCTTATAAGAAATATTTTGTAAGATAAGTCTTAGATCATAAATTACAGTTTGTTGTTTGATTTGATCCATATTTATTTTGATGTCTATTATATTTTAAATTATCTTGCACTGAATTTATTAATCAGTTTTACTAAAGTTTTATATTTCATCTGAATGATTGGGATTGATTTCAGGTTCTAATGAGAATTTTCAGGAATTCTAGGATTCATTGATTCTCATTCATCATATCTTCAATCAGCTCTGTTACAAATATTAGCTGAATATCCTCTTAAATGACCAGTTTAATTCAACAGAAATTGAGGAGTGGTTCAATTTTTAATATTGACATTGTTAATAATTGACTTGTTACTGAATCTTATAAGAAATATTTTGTAAGATAAGTCTTAGATCATGATTGTGATGTAATTAATAATTTCTGTGATTGATCAATTATAATTCACATGAATGTGTCCACCAGCAATGGTTTGATGTGCCAACTGCCAACAGCATCTGTTTTGTGTTTGGTTCATTTAGTATTAATTATTGTATTTTTTAAGTTTACTATGATACTGTATTTCAATATAATAAATACCATATTTGTTGGCTTAAAGATCAATTTTTTCCTTATATCTTAAAAAATTGCTGTCTTATAAGCCAAGTACACTGCACTAAAAACTGAAAAGTTAGCAAGTGATAAAATGTATTTAACATTCTGATAATTGTCATTTTATGGATATTACAATGAATAGTCAGTTCATCTTTCAATAATTACCAGACTGTTGTTGGAGTAACAGTTGAATTCCTGTTATATATTTAAGCCTTAATCAATGATTATGATGAAGATAAAGATAATCATGTCTATAATGAATCTGAATTTGAATAATAATAAAATAGCAAGACTAATAATCATATACTTTTCTTTATCGGCTTTTTGCTTTTATTTTCAATTATATTAACAATAAATTTTTTTTCTTAAATTTACTATTCCAAAATTAGGGTACATCATCTGTGTCAAAGCATCCTATAAGCTGACAAATACAGTATTTGTTTTGAGCAATCAGTAGATATAAGGTATTTCCAACTTATGGCTTGTTGTTCCAATTGAATCCAAATGTGAATTGATATGAACATGCAATACTTGTCATCATAACTATGAGTGATCATAAAGGGAAGATTATTTATACAGGTAGACATTCAAAAATCCGGCAACCTCGGGACCTGAGGAATGGTGGATTTTTGAATATGCCAGATAATTGAAGGTTTATGTATCCTGTATTTATTTAATAGAAAATTATCTCATTTACAGTCATATGTTTCACAAATGGTTTGCATGAACACACCATTACTAAGTTTTCTAGTATTTCCACTTTCTCTGCAATTGATAACGCACAATGTTTACGTTTTATGCCACATTTCTTCTTTGCTGAATCCATAATTGGGCTAAACAATAGCAAATAAATATTAAAAAAAAAAGAAGGAATGAGCAGAGCTACGTATTAGCATGGCAAGCAACACTGAACAGCTGAGAATGGTGTACATCAAAACATCGACGACAGCTCCAGAAAACAGTGGTGTGACAGTGCAGAGAAATTTGAAAATACGCTCCTGAAATTCATGCTGGAATACTGAATAATCTGGGTTTTTGAATGTCAACCTGTATTGTATATTCTATATGAGATTTGGTAACCAATCAATAGAATATTATTAACAAAATTTAATGTCAAAAATTGAATCTGAAATATCTTGTTAAAATTTTATTTTATAAATAGCTTTAAGAATTCAAAGAACTTGGAATTATATTTATTTCATGATACTATATGAAAAAGATCTACAAGGCAATATTATTTTAAAATCTTTAAGTAAATTAATAATTTGGAATTAGAAAATTTTCAGTTTTTAAATAATGTACACTATAAATTGGAATAACTGGCATTAATGTTTTCTGTTTTAATCTACTTTCTAAAGAAAAGTGAAGTTTATTAGGATCATGTGCTGTTTCTCTCGTCCAGTAATAATTTTTGAACTAATTAGTATATTTTCATAAAATTCTGTAATCTGACATCAAAAATAATATTGATATTACATTCTTTTCCTACTCTGGCTTCAGTTATTTAAATGTGATAAAATCTTCAAATTTCTGGGAACACTTAATATATCCTGAACTACTTTTAATATATTCCATAATTCAATAGAATTTTTATGAAAATTAGCAGAAAGGTTAAGTCATTAAAGATTATCCATCTTTCATGCATGAGTTATCAAAATTTTTAATGATAAAACTTCTGATATTTTTAAAAAATGTTTTCTTATCTTTTATTTAAAAATAGTTGACATTCAAGTTTCCAAGATTTTTGTATAATTATGGAACTATTTGGTTTTTTTTATATATATAACATAGAGATTATGCTAATCTTAAACTTTCAAGTTATGCTGCTTTATGAAGAAATTCAAGAAAAAAACACCAATTTATTATTATTAAAGCAATACTGATACTATCATTATTAAATCAATACTGAAAATATTACCATATCATGGTAATGTTTTCCATCTCCTATGATCTTCTTGAGCTATTTTTAACAAATGTTTTTTGTTTTGGGCATCCTTGTTAAGATGGGTCTACAAATAAACATTAAATGTCAATGCTAAATCACTTCCGATCTATATATATATAGAAATTATTATTTAATAATTTGTGTTTGTGTAAAAATATATATTTAATATATGTTAGTATTTTAGAATAAGCATGTTATCATTTCCTATACAAATCTCTCATCCAAATTACTTTTTTGGTATTTTTGTATATTTTATCATGACATGTATCATGATAACATTGTATAGTAGTTAATTCTTACCTTTGAGCTAATGTGTATGGAGCAAAGCTTGTTAAACAAGAACTCTTATACCAAGAATCAATTTTCTGCAGATGTAATATTTAAATCTGGAATTTTGTTCTTGATAAGGAAATGTCATAATAAAATTAAGATAAAAAAATTAATAGTATATGATTAAGTAATGATTTATTTATCTAAATAAATGTAAATATAGTTCTTAAAATCAAATTATAATAATAAATTATTTATCATATTAACATTAGACTTTTTAAAAAAAAATTAATAGTATATTATTAAACAATGATTTGTTTATCTAAATGAAAATAGTCTTAAAATAAAATAAATTATTATTATAATTATCATGTTAATGTTAGACTTTATTATTATTGACAGATAAGTAAATGAGCTTTAAGGCAGATGAATTACTAACTTATATGCAATTCAGGAATAAAAGTTATTTATATAATATGCTGATATAATAAGAGGATGGGCTACTACTGTTTCTCAGCCATCGTTTTAAATTTTGCAATTTCAAAATAGATAATTTCTGCTATAAAATAAATTTTATTGTATTATATGGCTGTATTTTATGTATATGGGTTTAAATGCTTTTTATGTATGTTTAGAATTTATATATTGCAATTTATATTCATATTTTTGATTTTTCTTGATATTTCATATTCAAAAAACTTTTAAATCCAGAAACTCATAAACCGAGAACTACCCATACAAAAAAGTTTTTTTGCATATTGACTTATTTATTTTTCAAATTACAAGCAGGTTCTTTGCTGTTACAAACAGAATTTGGAATTTTATGGGAGATTCGAACATAAAAAGCTAATTTTTTGTTGAAATTATGGAACGTTGTGCTGAAGATGGCTTAATAAAGCAGAAAGATCTTCAAGTTTAATAAATTTATTTTCTACTTTTAATAATTGAGCTGAATTATTTACATATCAAAACTTTTTACATAAAATCAAATATATACTATATAATAGCTATATATAATATATATATATATATATTATAAACAGCTTTAAAAGCTTCCATCTCTTTTTTCTATTAATGTTTATATATAATTATCAATATTGTTTGTAGTAAAATATTAATCCACAATATATATGTATATATATATGTTTTCTTAATACAATCCATTATTGTTAATTACATTTGTTGTATCATCTTTGTGGGAATCCATACCATTGTAAAGGAATTCACTTAATTTATTTTCTTTGTTCGTGAAATAGATAAAAAAAATATGATGAGATAAAGTAACCTCCAAGGTTTTAAAACAAGAACCGATCTCCAATTAAATAAATAATGTTATAAACAGATATAGGAACGTGGTGTCAGAAAAATGAAGGTGATAATGATTAGAAAAAAGTGTAGAGGGATGGAATGTAGAAGTTAAACAGTTAGAGTTTCGACACTGAGAAGACAGGAGTTAAAATTCAGTTCTGTGCTGTCGAACTTCAGCTCAGTGCAAGAAATACCTTTCGTTTGAGTACGAATAAGAAAAAAAGACAAAAGAAAGAGAGAAGAAGAAAATATATTGCTTGATCACCAGCTCTTCTTCAGCATATATAGGAGTAGGATATACAGGAACTACAGCAATAATCAGAGAATAAGCTAACCAATAGATTGCCACACGAGTCATTTCCAATTCTATTCACCTACTCCTAACTAGGTCCGAATCTCGTCAACGACAAAGATATTTACCACTTGTTACTTGCTCTGTGTTTAACACAAAAATAAAAACAAAATGATTTTAAAAATATCCCTCTCAACACGAGATATGTTGGTACCAAATAAACGCATGTTTTCAGTGTTTTAAACTATGTCGTCTCAGTCATTGACATGCATCACCCAACGTTCTCTCATCCTTATCTACGGAACCCACAAACGTTGCCTATCGATTCTAACTGGCAGCAGACAACTCGAAAGGACACTATTCTAAAACGTATCTGGTATCAGAATTTTTAACATTAACTCTCATGATTTTATTCGAACTTATAAGGGCCAGCCACCCTGTAAGGATAATCGAGTTGTCCGGACCAAGTAAGTATTGTCCGTTCACGGAAGCCGCGCCTAGCTAAGATGGATGAGTCCAAACGCGAAAGGGAGAGTCGTTATTAGTTATAAATTATTGAATTAATATTATATTAAGTTTCGTTATATATACTATTTCCAACGTCGAAATTAATCGTTTAGCATTCGACATTACAATAAACTTCCATTCAATTTCAGTTATCTTGCGTTTGAAAACATCCATGTGTAAAGCTGTCATCCCTATTTTGTCACTGGACTCGTTCAGTTTGCGCACGCGTACTTGCGTCGATGGTCGGGGCTAACTTGTAAGCTGGACGGACAGTAAACGATGTGGAAAAAATCATTCCTAGTACAGTATTTTTATGCGTGTAATCTGTGGAATGCTGGTTGACTTAAGGAGAGCATCCACGGCGGTCGATGGTATTAACAAACAATGATTTTCAACAGGTTAAGCCTGGATCCTTCCTGAAAAATCTTGGAATCTAAAATAAAACGCGATCTCTCAGATGGAAATATTGATGCAGTCAGTCATCAACCTATGTTTTAATACTGTTTTTCTCAAGATCTGTTCAGCGAACACACTTAAAAATTATTTCATCCGTTTTATCTCACAAACTTTAAAGGACAATCATTTTTATTTAATTTATTGCATCTAGATAACATTAAACTGACATCTAAAATTGCATTAATTTTCCTACTGTGCGTAATCAAAGTTGGCACTAAGTTTTTTTTTTTAATTTCGATATAATATAGTTCATACATTCTATAAGATAATGAGAAAATATTTAGAAATGTTTATAAAGCAATGATGTAGACTTATCGTATAAATATTGATTATAATTAAAATTTTAAAACTCACAACATGGAGGTATTCTAAGCAGACGATTTTCGATGAATTGCTTGAATCGCCATCTGGCGATCTTAAAAATAAAAGTAAATTTTTAATCAAAACTAAAAGTTCGTCATAAATTCTAACTTTATTCTAAATATGTACTAATTAATTATAATTGAAAATTCTTTTAATATTTCTTTAATGCCGCTAAATCTATAGGGATTTTAAAGCGGTGGATCAATTAAAGGTTCATTATGGCCTAAATAGATATGCAATGAATGGCTAGATAAGAACGGAACTGATTTGAAAATTTTGAAAAACTTAATGCTTTTTTCTGGAATTTTTCTCTGATGTTTCAGATCGAAAGCTACTATTTTATCATGAGGACTGTTTATGTACTGTATTAAGAAATTGAAATTTCTTATTGAAAGAAATTAATTAAACTATTATCGTTTTTATTCCGTAAAAATTAGTTACTATCAACCAAGAAGTTTTTATAACTTCTTGCCATCAATTATCCAGTTAACGTTGCCAACTCCATAAAACTTTAATAAAGGATACCCGATCTGAATATATGGATAGACTGCTCAATAAACGAAGAATCAATCGAGTGAAGCCGTCTCACTATATTGGTTTATCCCACCAGCAACGTCATAAAATCGACGATATAGTAAATTGACTTTGTTTTGGTGGCCAATCGTATCCCATTTATGTTAGTAAATATGATGACCAGATCCATATAATTAGGTATTTATTTGGATTTATAAAAAAGGTAACTACCCCTTTACGGGGGTGCAGCCCCACCCCACGGGGACCCCGGTGCCGTGGGGAGATAGAACTGAGTGCAGCCCATCGAAGGGATGAAACCGAACCTCAAGGTCCAGGGCCCGTTGGGGGTGGGCCCCCACCAGACGGGGGCCTCTTGATCCCTGGTGGTGCAGCCCCACCCCATGGGGCCCCCGTGGGGTTTCATATCCTTACAGGCTGTGGGCCCACCGGGGAGATGAAACCCAATGGGTCCGACGGGCCTGGGACCCATTGAAGGGTGGGGGCCCCGCGGGCCCACCCGTGGAGTGGGGCCGTCGGGGGCACGGCGCCCGTGAGGTGCAACCTCCACGGGCCCCCGTCCAATTACTACACGTTTAAAATAAGGGTTAAGCCAATGCCCAACCCCCTCTCGAGGGCACCCACCTTGACGTGGTGAGAGGGCTTACCGGCTGTCACTATGCCTGTATCTGGTGGATCCGGGCCGATACGTCCATAGTGACAGGGAAAAACAAACAGGTTGCCAAATGTTAGGCGAAACTCTGGCGAAGACGATTCACACCTCCGACGGGCGTGTGCAGATGTTGGTGTGTCATCGGCGAGTCGAAAGGGAGTGGTTCACCCGAGTAGATAAGCCGTGGGAAATCCTAACCGGATAATTCGCCCATATCTCGATTGACTTTCTATAGAGAGATCCAGCAGCAATTTAACTGGTCGGCCTGGGAAAGGCCCACGCCCCGGCCCGCAGTTAGCTGCCCCTATTGAATAAATTCGTATAGGGTCGGTAGAGCATGGCTGTTTCATCTCCTCGCTGGTGGATGCTTTGTAGTTCGCCACTGGAACGTCGGAGTCCCTGTTTGCTCTGTAGTTCGCCACTCGACCGTCCGAGTCCCTGCGGATCCGGGTAAGAATTGGTCCGACGTATGCCCTGCGTGAGGTACGAGCCCTCTATAAAAGTCCCAAATCCCAAGGCGTTGTACCGGTCCAAAGTTAATAAAATATATAGTAAATAAATTTGCAAGATAAGCTATTATTACACAATATGCTGTTATACTGTATAAAGTATTATAAGATTTGATCACAACAGTATATTTTCGCTCATTTATATGAGCGGGTAATTTCTAGTATTTAATAATGACAAAAATCTAAATGCAACTCAAAGAAATTCAAATCAAAAGGAATTGTGTAGTTTTATTACATAGTCTTCGAAATATTTCAGAAGAACAACGTGACGCTAATCAGGGGTGCCGAGAGAAATCCCTCATTTTATATTTTTGTTTTATTTCACTATACCTTATCTCACATTATTTACTTTATATCACTTTTTATTATTTATTTTTTCAAAGTAACAAAGCACACATTTTGTTATTTAATTGTGACAAAATGTTTTTTTTATCAAATAAAAAATGGTTTATATGAAAATTTTAAAAATGTTTTTTATCAAATAAAAAATGGTTTATACAAAAATTTTAATTGATATTTTTGCACTTATCAATTCTCATCTCGACAACGTTCACATTTCGTTCATTTCTTTTGAATAATCGCCCCTGCTGGTTTTTCTGACGTAGCTGCCAACCATGTTATATGGTAGAAAAAGAAGTTAATAAACAAATTAAATTGTAGAACATGAAACAATAAAACTGAACACGGTTAAGGTATAGTGAAATAAAACAAAAATATAAAATGATATAAGCACACAAGTTGTTATTAATCAATTTTTGTACTTATATCACTTTTTATTTTTGTTTTAGTTCACTATACAGTATTTATTCTCACATTTCAGAGTTCAATCCTTATTTGTTTAACAAAGGATAACTCTAAAACAAAATAACCTCTCTTAATGTGGTAAAAAGCATTTTGTAGTAGATTTGTTCATAATTCTGCTCTTGCCAATTAGCGTGCATAAATAAACTTCAAAGCTTTTTTAACTTGCACGTACACTCTTCCCCAGTTTCGGGTGATGCTGATCTGCACTTGCCCCAGGTAACAATATTTAGGGGCAAGAGTTTACTAGGGTTTTTCTCAATAAATTTTGAAATGTCAAAAAATATTTTTTATTTGATATAAGTTTTAATCAATATTCTTCATACTTACCAAAAAAATAGCTTTTAATGTAAAGTTATCTTAAGAATTATTGCACTTTTAAGATACTATCAAAGTTATGTGTGCTGTTCGGATACGACGCTCTTATAAAGAAGTTATCTTAAGAATTATTGCACTTTTAAGATACTGTCAAAGTTATGTGTGCTGTTCGGATGCGACGCTCTTATAAATATCGATGTAAATGCTGGAATCGCATCATTCATCGTTCGTTATCTATGTCGATAGGTTGATATTAACTTGTAGTAGGTTACTACAATATCAAATAGCAAAATTTCGCTTATCTTATAATAAATATCCCGGTAATGCATTTCCCCCAAGTACGCCCTTACCCCACTCCACCTTAGTACATTTTTTAAAATTTTCAACGATGAATTATACGGTAATAGCTGCGCAATGCGGTTGTTAACGACTCTGTTAAATATACGATGGTTAAAATATTTGCGTTTAGAGTCCAACTTTGCAAAAACCACTCTGCACTTACCCCACTCCACTTTATATGGAATTTAAGAAAATTGAGGTCCGACGAATTTTATTTTTTTAATTATATTTTTGAAGAAAATCTTTAAAATATCGATTTTTTCGAAGAACAATCTCATAGGTTCATTGAACTAAATTTGGGAAACGCCACCAACTTTTTTAAAATTTTTCTTTCCACGTCGGTTATAATGAAAAATTTTCCGATCCCAATCGTTTCATTATAAATATATTCCATTGTATGTATCCCATTCCTTTAACAAAAAAATTGTTATGGGCCCTGTCGATCTGCCAGTTCCTTCTCTGTTTAAACGAAATGCTTATGTCTAATTATAATGCACAGTTACGTAATTAAAAAAGTAGAAAAAATTCTTATTGCTAGGAAGCGGCCCGGGCCCCTCAATCTTCTACGGGCCCTGGGAATTTGTCCCGACTTCTCCTCGTCTCGGCGCCACTGACGCTAATGAGGATAAACAAATTATTATGTAGATTATATAGATAAGAAAATTTTATATTTTTAATGAAAGTTAATACAATATTGTTATACTATAAGTAAACTTTTATATATCAAAGTTTAAAATTTTTTCAATATGGAAATGATAATATATTCACCGAATTTGGGTGGATTGGGGAAATTGCTCTGAAGGAGTGTACATTAGTAAATTATTATTCAGAAAGAATCTTCTACATTATATGTAATATTATGAAAAATTATAATAATTTCACTTTTTCTTGTTTCTTTTTCTACTCATTTTATAAAATATTTAATAATCAGCGTAAATTATTTTATTACATGTATAGGGCCTATAGTATTATTAAACTTTTGAATTTCACGAAGACTTTTCATTAATTTCGCAAAATTAATTAAAACAATTTATGTAAAAAATTTTTACAGAATTTATTTTAATTATTTTTCTTAATTAAATATTGTTTTAAAAATAAAGTAAACAATATTTTAAATATTTGACAGATAGTTTATAAAAGTTATTTAAACTTAAATAATATTTTTGTTAAATAAGATTACAATAGGCATTTTTTGTAGCTTTGCCTTTTTTTATTACATTGTTTTTTCGTAACTCAGACAACATTCCAAACTTTAAAAAATTATATAAATTTTAAAACAAACTTCTAACATAAATATTAAAAAATATACATGAATCGATTATCTCCTGGACCAGATATGCATTTCGGCTCTTATGTGCGCCCTCTTCAGTCTACCAAGGACAACCGCAATAATTTACATAATCTATCAATTAAAAATTTTTTTACAGAAAAATTAAAAATTAAAATTAACAAAATTTATACTAATTTACAAAAAGAAAATTTTACCTTTATATCAAAACATAATAAACATGAAAATAAAAGGAATTTAAAAATTTAGAACTGTTTGTGAACTGTAACAATATTTTTGTTAGTTTAAATATTCATAAATTTCGAACGTGAATTTTGGTTATTTTATCTCACCTCTATATATTATGATAATTATAATGCTAAAAGTATTATAAAAAAAATGCGTTTGAAAGATTTGAAGATGCTTATAGCCATAAATGCAACACACGCTTACTGCGATGTAGCCAAATTGGATCAGCGTATTTCTGTGTCCTAATCTTAATTTCGGTGTGTTCTATCCATTTACAACAAAATTCTTTTAATTCTTACAAGTCTTCTCTCGTAAATTTTGTGGAAATTATTATAGTGTTATAATAATTTTATAACACGGATAGTTATTATAATAATTTCCATTAGTTCAAGTGTGCCGAGTGCTAAATGCACATTTTTGTTTTTTCTTCTTATGGCTTTATTCCTAATCCTAGAGCGTTAAAATTTTGCAGGTGTGTTCTCTTCTGCTTCCAGTTCAACATCCGTTCGACATTTCCTCCTTCAGCTTTTTCAGTTACTTCATTCCATCTTAGAAAATCGTTAAATTTCTCGATGGGGAAGTTTTCTCGGTAATTGTCCGATTGCATTATGCTGCATATATTTCGATATCCCATAAGGGAGACGTCATGGTAGATTTACTCATTTTATCTGCCGACGAAACACAGGCCCTCTATGACCCGCGCGATCTGCCACTCCGTCGCATGCGTTACATTTCTGTGCGCCGCGCCGTCGCATCCATTCTCTTTATGGCTTTACCTATGTTTTCCTGTAATTTGATAATAGTTTATTTTATATTCAGAATTATTGAACTACGCGCTTATTTTTATTTCTTACATTAAGTCACATAGGAGAATCTAAAATACTCGGGAGCCGCATTTTCTTTCTGAATCAAGTGAGAACAGCATCAGTTTTTCGGGTAATCTTAATAATGATTTCAAAAATTGTATATTTCAGATGAATTTATTTCATGTAGATGCATACTACTTTTTACAATAGAAAAAAAATAATAAATCTGTAATTTGTTTAACTTAAATGAACATTTGCTTCATATTTACTATTGGCTTTCATGATATGGAGCCACATTGATGGTACCAAAGAGCAGCATGTGGATCGCGAGCCGCAGTTTAACCACTCTGATATATACGGTTGTAAACCTTTTTCTTTGCTATTTTTTATTTTATTTTAAAGAAATTTTTAGCCGCTATTTTAATTCGATCCGAGGTGGCGCCCTCTGGTGTCGACGACCGAAATTTGGCAGTTAGGATATGTTTCGCAGTTTAGAAACGTATCGGCATCGGCATATAGTTAAATAAGTGCTTATGTTATTAAGCAAATTTCCGCTCTTCGGCTATCCTCTTTCTGTCAGGAGGATTCTCCGTACAGAGTGGGGTTTCGGTCGTATGTAGACTCTTGGATTACGC
This sequence comes from Olivierus martensii, assembly GCA_000484575.1. NCBI lineage: Eukaryota > Metazoa > Arthropoda > Arachnida > Scorpiones > Buthidae > Olivierus > Olivierus martensii. Next base: position 8,033 of record AYEL01091988.1, on the reverse strand, counting down.
TAGCTCCGTTAAGTTGCCGGATAATCCGTAGACTGCTCAATTCTGGCAGGCTTACGTTCCGCCTGATGCCTTTTTTCTGTTAAACTTATTTCCGGTTTTCCTATTGTTGGTCCGTGCGTCACCTTCCTTTTCGTAGTGTCATGTCCAGATTTCCGCCTTTTTCTCACTGTCGCCATGATACTTCGCACTTTTTTTCATGTGAGCCTTAATTCCACCCTAAGTCTTTTTCCCATGCTTCTAGTAGTTACCTATCCCTTTTGGTTATATATATGCAAATTCCACCTTGATATTTTCGTTTTCATTCGCTGCGCTTCTAATATGATTTATTTGTATATGCGTCTTATGTACCGTTTATTGCCCCCTTTCCTATTAGCCATTTTCTACGGTCCTACTGCGATTCCTATATGCCGCGTTATATTTTTCGCGCCGCATATAAATTATGTATTTTGATGGCGGATTGTTACGCCTCTACTATTACCTGTAGCTACTGGCGATTTTCTTGTGACAACATATTTTCCATTATCGTTTCAACTTATCGTCTTCTACTTGATATCATCTCGTCATTCCTGTAGGTATACTTTCTATTTTACGTATCGTTATTTCTCCGCTATTTCATAGGGTTATACGTTCTTATATACACAATATGTTTTTCTTCTGCACCTGCAGGTTGTGTGCACCCCATTGTTCGTTTGTTGTCTGTTTTTGCTTCCATCTTACGCTCTCGATCGCTGTTCATTCCCATCTTTTATTTTCGTTTCTTTGCGATTTTTACGTCCGAGCATTGCATTTACCTAGGTGGGTCCTGCAGGTTGTGTGCACCCCATTGTTCGTTTGTTGTCTGTTTTTGCTTCCATCTTACGTTCTCGATCGCTGTTCATTCCCATCTTTTATTTTTGTTTCTTTGCGATTTTTACGTCCGAGCATTGCATTTACCTAGGTGGATGCAATTCTAACGTTTTCCACATATTTTAAATGCTATGTGCTTACAGACTGCGCCATTTAATTACAAGAACGTATATCTGTCTATGATCTGTTTTTACTTATCGAACACATATTGTTTATAAACCAGTACATGTCGTTTCTGAACATATCAAAGCGCTTTTATAGTTTGCTCGGGGTTACTTTGTTCGGCGCTTATATCGCGGTTTCTGTTTGCATGATTTTATTCCTATTTACGTATAGTTACTTCCGTTGCATATATGTGTTTGCTTCCGCTGACCTTATTCTATTCGAGGACCTCGGAAATCGTTACGTAAAATTAATAAAATACATAAATTTCTGTTATTATTGTTTTTCTTATTATTGTTTATTTTAATGGCGTTGCACGGACCCGGTCAGGTACTCGTACGCCGGTACTGCGTTTCGCTCGGCATTTATATATATCCGTATTTTAATGCTAGGCCTGATGCAATGCCGTTCTGTTAGGCCTTTTTCATACCGATAGGCTTATTCCTTTAAGCTGGCGCTATGAAAAAGTCGGAAGACTAGTAAAAAATGCTCCGCTGGGGCAGAAAAAAGAGAATATGATTGCTGACCACCAAAATGTTGAAGACAAGGCAGCCTACGACAATGTTCAGTGGCTGACATCGACCGTCGATGTGTGGCCATTTTAGATTTGTCCCGCCCCATTGAACTCGTGGGCAGGCTGGACATTTTTCCGGCCCAATCATATTCCGCGCCTCATTTAGCCACCAACTGCGTATTACAGTTGTTTCGGGCCCTTCCGGCATATTCTTCGAAACCGTCGGTTGTGTTTGTTCCGTGCGCTCTTCGCCACGCCAACTCGATATCCTTGACAGCGCAATTGTGCCGTCAAGGATATCGAGCTGGCGCGGCGAACTTTTCGATATTATCTATATGTGAACTGTTCGATATTATCTATATGTGAACTGTTCGATATTATCTATATGCCGCAGTACGCTCTATTTGAGGCTGCATTTATTATCCTGTCGAAACGCAGAAAAAATAAGCTGAATATGATGAATATGAAAAATAATAAATGATGTAAATATAGTAATGCAAAACTTCTTTATTACCATTAATGTATGCTGAATTACTAGTAGTCCTTGATAGCTTTTTCACTAACCTGATAAGTGAAGAAATATGTCAAGGGTAGTATGCTAATAAATAATAGAATATTGACAGATTCTTAGAACCACTTCAAATCAAATTTAGTTTCTTCTTCAATTTTATTTTTTAATGATCAGTTTGCGTTAATTATATAAACCTTATTAATTTATAATAATTTAACTTCCTTCTTATTAATAATAAAAATAATGAAAAATTGCCCATATATAAGAAATTATTCATGACATTATTCAAATATTCATAATTATGAATTATAAATACAATATAATATATTTTATGAATTTATATTACCAATGTGGCATCGCCGTGAAATACAGTTAATTAGGGATTCATTTTGAAACTCATTACTACGTTTATTTTTATTTCTGTCTCATCTTTATGAAAGTCGCTTATCAGTTAATGAAAGCGGTTTATAAATTATCTATAGTAAATTTATATAGGATCTGAAACTTTTAATTAGTAGACTATGGAGATAAAACGGAAAAGCAGTGACTGTCCGAGAGAATCCCACTTCGAGTGGAAATTCTATTATTTTTCAATCCCCAATATTTCTTACTCCTTCACAGAATAGAATTTATGTTGTTTATCGTCATAATAACGGTTTTATTATTCAGAAATTCGAAGAATTGTTGAAAAATAAATAGAAATTAAATAAAACATCAACTGACAGATAACCTAAATCCATTTTCTATCCCACTCTCCACTTATTCTGATGGGTTAAACCTACGTTACACAACCAGGTTCCACATGGACCACCAGAAATCCAAAGAAACTTTGAGGGAGTCCACCAGAAAAAAATTGTATTTCGGGGATGCATATCATATAAACTAAGGGGCTCGTGATAAAATATTATAAATAAAATAATTTGTTAAATAAAAATAAAAATAAAAATAATAAAATAAACTAATGTCATAGAAAAGTCCAGAAATTCGCAGTTAAAAGACACTCGTATTTTCTGGAAACAAAAAACGGTTGGGATTGGCTTAGATTGTTATATAAGTAAATTATTTTTTTCAAATAATGACTATATAATTGTAAGAATTACGTTCTTATATTGAATAGCTAAAGATTGCAAATTATTGGTGATAAAATTATTCCTGTTTTCTTTTTATGATATATTCTTATTATTATACAAAAATACAGATTTATGAATTTTCTCAATAAATCAAGTAACATCCATGCAAATTTGTCAAATATTTTCGAGTTGTTCTGCCATCGCTCATTATGTAGGTTATCATTTATTCAGATGTATTACTGAATACAACGCATATAAGATTCTTCCTGCATGACTTCTTTCAAATAAACATGCCTATTTTTCAAATGAATACGAATTATTATGATAAAAAAAGTATACTTCATGTTTACAGGTATGTAGACAACATATAGCCATAGAATAATTTTTGATATATTTGCATGAAAATACGAAACATTAATGTCGTAATCATATAAGGATACAAATTGCAATAAAGAATTTGAAAATTTGTAGATGATTTATGCTCTAAATTCTAAAATATTTATCGTTTTAGATTTAATCTTAAAAATGCGTTAATAATGTAAATATAAATTTTATTTTTTATACCTTTCAAACATATTTTCTGAAATACTGTAGATTCAAAAATTCAGTAGATAAAAAACTAAACTGAAGAAATCTTATTTTACTATTTAAATTAAATAAATTTTTAAATCTTTGAAAGTAAGGTGGAGTGGGTTAAGTGCAGATGATTTTACAAAGTTGGACTTTAAATGAAGGCATTTCAACCTATCGTATAGATATTTGGCAGGGTCGTTAACAATGGCATTCCACAGCTAATACCGTTTAAATCATTTTTGAAAAATTTAAATTTCCGACAAAATCTTACAAAATGTTAGCTATCACGCACTTAACCCGAAACGCAGTAAGAGCGTACGTGCAAATTAAAAACCTTTGAAATTTATTTACGCATCCTAATTGGCACGAGCAAAATTAGGAACAAATTTGCTATAAAATTTTTTTACCGTATTAAGATAGGTTGTTTCGTTTTAGAGTTATTCTTTGTTAAAGTAACGAGCATTGAACTCTTGAAATATCACAGGACAACTCGGTCCCACCGATTTCGATAGGCTTTAACTTACAGGTTGGGAGCCGTCGAAAAGTGATCGTGTAAAAGGGTTTAGGTCATTGTTTCGTTTTAGAGTTATTCTTTGTTAAAGTAACGAGCATTGAACTCTTGAAATATCAGAGGACAACTCGGTCCCACCGATTTCGATAGGCTTTAACCTACAGGTTGGGAGCCGTCGAAAAGTGATCGTGTAAAAGGGTTTAGGTCCCTATGCCTTTGTTATTAAAAACAATCGAGGTCAAATGTCATAAAGCTAGACCGAACCACTTATATGCCTAAAAAACTACATCTATTTCAACCAAACCGGCGGCGAAATGATTAAGGCGCTTTCCTGCGGAGCTGAACGTTGTAAGTTCAACTTTCACATACATGCCTTGATTTTTCAAGTGAATAAATTAAAATATTACTAACAATAAAACTTCAGGTAAAAGCGAGTTTTTTTTGTCATAGGCAAAATCACTTTTCAATTATTGTTCAACTCTTTCTCGCTTTATCTCTCTCTCTCTCTCTGTCGTAATTCACTATGCGTCGGGTGATATCTAAATCTAATATATCCATTTACGCTTTAAGCCTCTTTATGTATGGGATAGTAGCAACTCGTCGAATTGCTATTATCCCATACGTAACTATGACAACTCGTCGAATTGTTGCTATCCCATACGTAACTATGACCAAAATAACTCGTCGAATTGTTGCTATCCCATACGTAACTATGACAAAAAAAATTATTTTACTAAAGTTTTATTGCTAGTAATATTTTAATTTATTCACTTGAAAAAAAACAGTGTGCAAACGAAACTCGAACTCACAACCTTCAGTCCCGCATACAAGCGCCTTAACTACTACACCACCAGTTTGGCTGAAAAAGGATCTAATTTTTTAGGTATATAAGCAGCGCGTTCTTCAAAAAAAAAAAAACAGTACGTAAACGAGACTCGAACTCACAACCTTCAGTCCCGCATACAAGGGCCTTAACTACTACACCACCAGTTTGGCTGAAAAAAGATCTAATTTTTTAGGTATATAAGCGGCGCGTTCCTGCGTCATGACATCTGACCTCGATTTTTGAAAACGAAGGCGTAGTGACCTAAACCCTTTTACACGAGTCACTTTTCGATGGCCCCCAACCTGAATGTTAAAGTCGATCGAAATCGGCTTTAACATTTCACAAGGGGAACGGAGGTTGTGTCCCCCCTTGTAAAATGTGAGGGGTGGTGTAGTGAAATATGACAAAATGTTTCTTATCGAATAAAAATGGTTTTACGAAAATTTTAATTGATATCTTTTCATTTATCAATCGTCATCTCGGTCAACGTTCGCATGCCGTTCATTTCTTTTGAATAATCGTCCCTGTTGGTTTTTCTGACGTAGCTGCGACCCATGTTATATACTAAAAAATAAACTGATAAACAGATTAAAATGTAGAACACGAAAAAATAAAATTGAACACGTTATGAGGCCAGAATAGCCTATAACGCGATTACCCTACTGTAAGTATATGCTGAATTACATGTATGTGAATGTAGCATTTTATGACAATCAAATAGGAAAATGATGCTGTTGTGGAAACCTCCAGAAATTTCCAGAACCAAATGTGGAAGGGCATGTGGCATGATTTGCATGTAAAAATGTTTTTGTTTCATCTTTGGGTGAACTATTCATCGAATTTTGATAAAGATTTTTAAAGTATTCAGAATTGGAAATTTTTCCCAATCTGTTACAGTTTAAGATAAGATTTATAATTGTCTCATTTGCATAATCAGCTCATTTGAAAGTCACCATCAAGTAGCCCACCCAAGATTTCCTATTTGTTGGCATTAACAGATTTTTGAAATCTGATAGTTATAAAGTTATTTGGAGAGGTACAGAATTTTCTTCCACTCTGTATAATATAAAATTATATATCTACTAGTTAGCCCCCTGGTCACTATGTGCCCAAATACACCAAAAACGAAACATTTGTTTCTAATCTGTCAAATTTGAGATTTTTCATTTATGAAGCATAACCTTGTATAATGCTTTTTGCTTGTTTTTTTTTCTCCAGACCAAATTTTGAAATTTTCTTTACATGAAATTGGCAACTAATAAACTATCGATTTACTGATTCAGTTATTTAGATAGTAATTACAATTTTATCTTAAAATAAAAAATTATAATTTTTGAAATGAATAGATTCAGTTATTTAGATAATAATTACAATTTTTATCTTAAAATAAAAAATTATAATTTTTGAAATGAATAAAATATTATTTAAATTCTGAAATAAATTAAATATTATTTAACCCTTTTGCGCTCCTAAAAAAATATATTTTTTAATACAGACCAAATTTTGAAATTTTCTTTACATGAAATTGGCAACTAATAAACTATCGATTTACTGATTCAGTTATTTAGATAGTAATTACAATTTGAACTACCAATCACAATCGAATATGTAATGCCGGTGTTTAACTATAGTATATTTGAAGAAATATTGAATTTACCAACTTGAAAAAAAAACCTCTGAAATATCACTTAAAGTCCTGCTTGAAATACACCTCCAAATTCGTAAAAACACCTCTGAAATATCACTTGAAATACACTTCCAAATTCGTGTAGCTCCATTATTACGTTACAGCGCCCTCTGCATAATTTGTCTTTTTTGAGGTATCCTGCTTGAAATATACCTCCAAATTTGTGTAGGAGAATCATAAAATGTTGTCTGTTATTATGTTACAGCACCCTCTGCATAATTTGTCTTTTTTGAGGAACTATAATTTAAATTTAATTTTTATAAATTTTTAATAACAATGGTTTTTATTGATAATTCTTATCTGATTTTCTTGATTCATACTTTATTTTATTCACAAGACTTGCTGCTATCAGAAAATATCAAACATTTCATTGGATGGCTAAGAATTCATATAAAAAAATTGTTTTTTTTCCCCAAATACTATTGGCTGATACATACATCGGAAAATTAGACCTTTCTAACGATACCTTAGTTATAAAAATCGATAGTGGTTCGTCCAAAAAAGGGACATCAGCCAACCACGTTTGACTAATAATATATATGATGATGATATATGATGATGATGATTTTCTAAATTAACCGTTCTAAAAAATTGTTAAAAAATTGAAATATCAGCAAAACTTTATAACTTACTGGATAGATGACGTGATATGTCCTTCCGGAATGTTTGTTTTCTGGTTAATCATTCACTGATCACAATACACTCATCCCTCGATTTACACGGTAGATACGTTCCTGGAAAAATTGTGCAAACTAAATCGATTTACACGGTAGATACGTTCCTGGAAAAATCGTGCAAACCAGAATCATACACTCAGCCCTCGATTTACAAGGTAGATACATTCCTGGAAAAATTGTGCAAACCGAAACCATTTACACAGTAGATACGTTCCTGGAAAAATTGTGCAAACCGAAACTGCTATAAACGAGACGCAGAATTCATACAAAATAGAAGGATATGTTCAATTAAACTGAAAACCGTGTAAATCGATCTAATGAAGATAAAGAAAAGTCGAGGATATGTTCTTTATAACCGGGTAAAATGAGATAAAGATTAGAGGGAAAAAAGAGATTGGTTCATTAATTTTTAGAGACAATTTAATGCTTATACTTTTTCAATTTATTTTTGAAAATGAAAACACAAACATTAATTAATACCGAATACGGTACAAAAAACACATATTAGCAATATTCCGTACAAATAAAATCAATAAAAGAATTCAAACATAAATAGGAGAGCTGAATGCCTGAGTTGAGTTTAGTTGAACTGCGAAACTTGGACAGTAAAAGTTAATAGTGAGCGATAAATTGTGAAAGCGAAAGTGGACTAAGAA
>AYEL01091987.1:0-14619 GCA_000484575.1 Olivierus martensii | reverse complement strand
TTTTTAAAAGAATTATGAGTTGGAGTGTTAAATTAAGAATTCACAACTAACTGCAACTGAGGAGGGCCTACAGGGCCGAAATGCATTTTGCCAGTGTGAATTTGTAAAAAAACTTTGTAGTTAACATATAGAAAATTTTAATGTTTTAAAAAAAGCTTTTAATTTTGATAATTTAAACATTTACTGTAATTTGGAAATAAACAACTGATATAAACAAATTCTCTTTATCTTTTCCTGTGTGCCGAATATGCACTGAGAGACTTGGTGAATAATTTCTGTTGTTAAAAAGAGATAGATAGTACTTTTTCTAAGTATAATTAATAAAAAGGTTCATTAATATTATAGATAACATCAACAATACACTAGCAGCACAGTTAAAGTCAGAGTTTCCATATTCCATTTGGTATAATAATGTTATCTAGATATGATATCATCAATGATCATCAGAATACATACAAATTTTAAAAATAATTATTGGAAAAAAAAAAAATCACAAAATACAGAGACTTCTCAGATATTTAAATGAATCTCATAAATATGATTGAAGATATTTACAATGATTAAATTTACTATAAATATAAGTCTTGTATTAAATATTGCATTATACTATAACATTCACTTACTCTGCTACTTATAAATTCCAAATGATTATAGCACTTTGAGCAGGAATACTACTATATTTATACCAATAAACTAAAATTATATTTCGTAGAAAACGAATAAACTGAATAAACATTTTCTATGATGTATAATTTTAGTGTTATTGGTATAAATATAGTAGTATTCCTGCTCAAAGTGCTATAATCGTTTTAAATTTTAAATATTACATTTCATATATAAAAATATCATCATCAAAATGAATTCAAAAGGAATATATTGAAATAAATTGTTTTAGATATTTTATGGCCTATCAATAAGATATAATGAATTAAAAAATGGCATATAACAAAAAATATTTATCATGAGTAAAGACTACCTCTAACATTATTTGTCACACATGAAAGATTTGAAATTTTTTTTCAAAGAAAAAATTTCAAATCTCATGTGTGACAAATAATTTCAAATGCAGAGGTCTTTTTGAATACATTTCTATCATCCATAATTTCCATTTTTGTAATTCAAATCCATTATAACTCAGAATAAAATTTTCCATAGATCCAAAATATTAGAACAGAAGTTAGATTCCCCAACTACTAAAACTCAAAATATTCAGCAATTTTTTTAAAAGAATACAATACAGTAATGTTGAATAAACAATGTTTATTATTTATAAAAAGAAAACAAAAATCTCAACTTTTCCAATAATTTGTACATGAAGTGAAAAAAAAAAGAAAATACTAAAAAAATTAATGAATAATATAGTTACATAGAATTTATACACAATAGATAGTAGCAAAAATCAACAAACCTGGTTTAAAAAAATGAAATTTTAGCTGGTTTCATTTAAATTGAATGTTAAATTGATTCTTCATTATTAATTATATAGTTTAATTTATTCCAGCAGGAGTTATTCATCTTAGAATATTTGGTTAGATTGCTTCATTGGTTAGTTATAATGACAAATCATACAAGGGATATATTTGATGGCAACTGCTTCACTGCTCCTTACAATCTACAACTACTCAATCAAAGATTAAAGAATAAGATTCAATCATTAGGCTTAGCCCATCCTGTAAAATTATACTGGACCCAGAATTGAAACAAGATCTTCAGACAGTATGTGATTGCTTTATCACAAGGTCATCTGGCTGGCTATTATATTCTACAATTTGGTTTGCTTAGATTAGGGGGTGGGTAACCTCTGGCCCGCAGGCCACATTATTTTATTATATCTAATACCAACGCTATGTATACTTACATACCCACATATATCTAATACCAACGTTATGTATACTTACATATCTGTACCTTCTCTCTTTTAAATAAATACTATTATTATCAATTGTTTTTGTTTTTGCCCATGGCCCACCATAAATTTTTCTATATGCTCCCTACAAAAAAAAGATTGCCCACCCTTGGCTTAGATAATCATCTTATAAGCTGATAAATATATGATAAACTTTTTTCTTTATAAATACCTTTAAAAATTACTGTCTCTTATAAGCCAAAAGTAATAATACAATATATACAAAAACTGAGAAGTCAGCAAGTAACAAAATGTAGGTTATTAAATACTTTACATCATTAGAATGATTATAATAATGGATAATCAGTACACTTTTCAGTAATTACTAAGCTGTTTTTGTTAGAGTAAAAATTATTATACTTCAAATATATATTTAAGCCTAATGGATGATTATAATGTTGCTGAAGATAAAGATTAACATGTCAATAATGAATCTGAAGTTGAATAATATTAAAATAATAAGAGTAATAATCCTATACCTTTTTATTGGCTTTTGAAGTTTTATTTTTATTGAATTTAAAATTTCCATAGTATTAACAATAAATTTTTTCCTCAAATTTTTATTCTAAAATTAGGGTGCATTTTCTATATTGTAGCATCTTATAAGTCAACAAATACAGTAATTAGTTTATTAGCAAAGTATGAGAAGAAAGATTATAACTTTTCTGAAAATGTAATATTTGCTGTAGAAACAGTTAATTATTTTTACACCATGAACAGGATATTGATAAATGTGAATAATTTTCAATTTTTTTCTGATATAGACCCTCCAAGGTCTCACACTTCTTTTGCTGGACAACACAATGAGTCAAAATGTGGGACATACAGGTCATTTGCTGGACAAATAGTTCATTTTTTGATTTCTTATATAAATCTACATATATTCATTATTTTGAATTTGTATGCACTTTATTATACATCCACATAGCTAACTTACATTTTGACAGTGCACTGTTGCTAATCTGCTTGTTAAAACATGCTTCTTTAGGATATTTATTTTTGCACACACTAAGTTTGATATTGTCTCATTGTTCAATGTGCTCCAGCCATATTGATTTTATTAATGACAGAAAAAACCCTTGTGATAATCTGTTCTTGTTTACATCTTTGTTTCTTCACGTGTTCGGGCCCGGTTATATGACCTCAATGTCCTTCTTGCCTTAGTGCTCGATTACAAATATTTTGCAGAAAACAATGCAAAAGGCATGAAAGTCATTATTTCTGTCCTTTCTGATTCATTGAAACTCTATTCCATTTCAGGTCAAATTTGGTTTTCCTAATGAGAATGTGCTTTAGGTATTTCTTTCTCTGGAGCTATTGTGTTCAATGCCACATGGCATGGAACAAAATGGAGCAAGAGAGAACGAGAAAGAGCTATTGAAATCATCTATATATCAATGATCAAAGTTCATTGGTTGCTATTCTCGTACCATCTACAGTGTTCCCTCTAAGCTGCGCGGGTGCATGGCCACGCACTAATTTTTCGAAAGTTGCGCAGCAGTTTTTGTATTCTGTGCACAATAGGCTTGTTCACTATTTTTTTTTATATTTCATTTTATAAAAGAATTGCATCTAAAAATGGCAAAAATCCAAATTTCACAAAAAAAAAAAAAATTTGGAATCAGCCTTTGACTTTTAAACGTCAAACGAAATCTTTTGTTTACATCGACTATGTCATTGAGGGTTTGCTTGGTTTGCTTTATGTTAAGAGAGGGGAGTTCGTTGTTGTGTGAGTTTTGTATACAGCACAGCATGCATGGTTGCAGTCACGTGGTTTGTAACGTCACCGAGCATAACATAGGACTAGCCTCTGTTTGTATACTTCTCGTTTTATAGTTTGTTTCGAAGTGCAAATATCGAAGATTTAAAGTAAATTGTTGTAACAATTTGTTGAATTCCTGTATTATTGTTATATATAGTATCTTACTATTATTATTATAATTGAGTTTATAAAGGTAAATATTCAAACATAAATTTTATAATAGCTCATCTTAATTACATATATATAATAATTAATTTTAGATTATTTTAAATAAAAGATGTCTAAACGAAAATTAACCAATCATGAAAATATTACAAATAAAAAATCTGGCAGCTCATTTAAAATAGAATGGCTTTCAAAGTTGGTAGAATGTGAAACCCCATCTTCAAATAAAGAAAATATTAAATTGGGAAATATTTTTAAATAAAATGAAGAAAATGGAGTTTCGTGTTCCTTCTGTGCCGAAGCAAAAATTTCCAATGAATTTAGTGCAGGACGAAAATGGGATGAATGGAAATTAGATTATTTAAAACGTCACCTGAAGCAAAAGACGCATTTGGACGCCGTAAATAAATTACGTAATTTGAAGAAAGGGGGACTCTTAAAATATATTGCGAGAAACACCAGAAGAGCATAATTTGAAAAAGGAACGAAGTAAACGATTAAAATCAGATGTCGATTGTGTTAAAGTTTTATTTAAAGATGTTATTTTAGCTATAAAAATTAATGCATTAATGAATTCTGTGCAAGACATTCACGAATATATGGAAGAGTATGTAAATATACCAAAAAGTTGGAGGAGTAAAAATTATGCTTTCGAATTTGTTGAATGCATTAATTCTGTTCTCATGAAAAATTTTTTAAATGAACTGCGAGAAGCAGCTTTCCATACACTTATAATAGATGAAAGTACAGACATTTCAGTTCAAAAATTATTAATTTTATACTTTAAATTTTGAATGAAAAATGAATTGACCTACAAAACAGAATTTGGAAGTATTTTGAAGCTAACATATATAGACAGTGCTTCTATTTTGGAAAAAATTAATTATTTTTACAAAAATTTAATCTAGATATTAAAAAAATGGTTATGTTTACATCGGACAGAGTAAGTGTTATGCTAGGACGAAAAAATAGAGTGGCAGCACTTTTCAAAAAGGAAATATCTCATCTTACTGAACAACATTGTGTTGCACACCGAGAAGATTTGGGTTTGAATGATGCATGGAAACATGTATCTCTTATGCAAGTTATTGAAACATTCCTTAGGACAGTTTACACTATGTTCAGTAGATCAGAATTTCGAATGAAAAATGAATTGACCTACAAAACAGAATTTGGAGGTATTTTGAAGCTAACATATACAGACAGTGCTTCTATTTTGGAAAAAATTAATTATTTTTACAAGAAGTTTAATCTAGACATTAAAAAAATGGTTATGTTTACATCGGACGGAGCAAGTGTTATGCTAGGACAAAATAATGGAGTGGCAGCACTTCTCAAAAAGGAAATACCTCATCTTACTGAACAACATTGTGTTGCACACCGAGAAGATTTGGCTTTGGATGATGCATGGAAACATGTATCTCTAATGCAAGATATTGAGACCTTCCTTAGGACAGTTTACACTATGTTCAGTAGATCAGGAATTAAAAAAGGAAAATTTGAAGAATTGGCTGCTGTTATGGATCGAGATTCGTTAACATTTAAACCATTAAACGAGGTGCGTTGGTTATCTCGTTATTTTGCAGTGGATGCTTTAATTAAAAATTATGACACCCTAATTGAATATTGTAATGAACAAGTGAATGTATGTAACGATCCAATTTGTAAATATTGTTTACAAATTTTAAATAATCCCCAGTATACTGTGGCACTGTTTGTTCTTAATGATGTTCTAGGTGAATTAGCAACTTTGTGCAAATATTTACAGAAAAGTTGCTTGAATATTATTGATGCACATAATTACATAAAAGCAAAAATAGAAAAATTAAAAGCACAGTATCTGGGAGAAAATATTTTCTGGAGTCAAAATGTTAAAAAAATTTTAACAAAGGTTGGAAATGATGTTGACAATGCTTCCATAATCCGTTTCATTGAACGAGTGTGTAATCACTTGGAAATGAGATTTCCTGATGAAGCGGTAAAAAATTGGGAAGTTTTTGATATACATATAATATCAAATGAAATTAATAATTTTGCTTTCGGAATAGACAATGTGGCATGCCTTGGAAGTAAATATTCACATTTTTTTTCAAGTACAGAAAACCGTGATAAAATATGTGAAGAATATTCTGAACTTAAATTTCTGATTTCACAAAAAACAAAGACAGGAGCAATAAAATCATTTAGCGACAGTGTAGAATATGTACTACAAAATTCGGAGTTTGAAAATATAGCGATACTTTATGATATCATGGGAACTTTTCAAGCTTCTAGTGCTTACTGCGAGAGAGGATTCAGCACAATGAATCTAATTAAATCCAAACTTAGGAACAGATTAAATTCCGATCATTTAAATTGTTTCATGAGGATTAAAATATACTTGGCAAGTGAAAAAGAAATAAATATAGACGAAGTTTACAAAGATTGGACAAATATGAAAGATAGGCGGGAAAAAATCAAATGCTAAATTTTTTGTGGTTTGCCGTAAATATAAGTAATTCATATTATATGATAATTTGTATTGTAATTATAGATATTATTAACTATATAATAATAATTATTGAAAATTTGTTTAATGTTTATTCTACATTTAATATCGTAATATAATAAAAGTTTTCATTACTTATCAAACATTTATTTTATTACATTCATTTTTATAATATTCCTCTAAACACATTCTGATTAACATTCATAAATTTCATTTCATGTTTATCGTAAAATGTCGTTCAAACATAGTAGATCTTGTCCCTTATAAAGAATATAAACAAAGATATGAACGATAATGTAAAAATCCTTTCTTGTTTGTGTGTTATTAAAATGCTTTAAAATGTAATTTTCAAGAGTATTTATTTAAAAAAATTTTGACTTCAAACTCAGGCGCAAGACCCCCCACTTGCACACTTTTACATACGTTTTGAACATTTTTGCTCCCATATACTTTTGTACCGCGCAGTCAGCGAAAAAATTAGAGGGAACTGGTTCTGCATACGCTCCCACACTGTTTGTCCTATCAGGACCAAACTTTGTTTAGTCAATCCCCATAGATAACATAGGGTATTCTGCAAGGATGGAGCATTTTGGAATTGTGATTTAAAATATGTGTTTAAATCCTTCAGTCTGTTGATCTGATTATTGTTGATGTTGCAAAGAATGAAGTAGTAATGTTGTCATGGTCTCAGAAGCATGATGTTACCACAATATAATAATAAATGACATCACAAATGCTACTGATACAAAAAAGTTTGTCTGAACAACATAACAATGGATGATATTCCAGAATGTTATTAGAGTGTGACATCAATATGCCATAGCAATGATGTCACAACAGTTTTCATGTATGTATAAATGGATGACATCACAAAGCATCAGAATCATCAGAGCATATGTGACATCACTGTGATTTAGTTATGTTGTTTATTTTGTTTTGTGGTGTAATTGTGACATAGCAATGATGTCACAGAAATGTCTGTGTGTTGTCATTATAATATAGCAGTTATAGCATAACAGTTCCTGTGGATGACATCGCAAAATGTTGGAGTGAGTATTTTCATTGTTGCACAGCAATGAGTGCCATCATAAATGTTTTAGCATGCAATATAATTATCAATGATATCCAAAAATGTCATCAGTGTGTGATATCACAATAGTTCCAATGCATGATGTAACAATGGGCAATATCATGAAAGTCAGTGTATGAAGTCACAAAAGTTCCAATATATGATGTGACATCATATATTGAAACTTTTGGTATTATCATTACACCCAAAGGTTTTGAGTTTTTCCAGCTTTGCTTACAAGTAGATTATTATTTGTAACAATCAAATAAGCTTGCAAACCACAAATTAATATCTCTGTACAAATGTGCCAGAAATTCCTGGGCAGTGCCAAGTTCACTGGCTAGTATAGTATACAAAATAAAATAATAATGCATGTAATTATTATTATTTTTTTTTTGCATTTAAATACAATTTCGATATAAGAAAATGAACCTATACAGCTATCAATAATATAGTTATCATGAAAAAATACAAATCTAAAAAAATAATATAAAAAATAAAAAAATGAAACAGAAATTACTTTTATTGATATTAAAAAAGTTTCACTATGAGTTGAACCCAAATTATTTGCATATCAATCAGCTATGCTGCTGCTGCTGTAATTATTCAAACACTAAAATTTTTGATAGAATTATAGTAATTAACAGAAATGTTGAAAATTGTGAACTTTAAAACTTTATGAAAAAAATTGGTGGAATATCTAAGATTTTGTCAGAATGAATCAATGATACCATCAATAATTTGAATGATCCATGTGTTGATTTATTTTTTTTACCATTATGCAAAATTTCATTCAAATTATTGACTAGATCCTCTGTAACTTTATATTAAAGTGACCAGACGTCCTGGATTATGCGGGACTGTCCTGGATTTGAGTTGTTTGTCCTGCAATGAAAATTGTCCTGGATTGGACATGTAATGGTTTTAACATTTTCTCAATGGCACAAAGTTGCCATTTCCTCTACTTCATACTAGATGATGTATTGTTATTAATTGGTAATAAATGTTTCTACTTATATGTGACAAGTATTGAAGATGATAAAAATACTTTTATGGAGGTTGTTACAGAAATAACCGATTTAAAATTAAAATAAAAATGCAGCCAAGCATAAAAACTTTGAAAGCAATATAACAAGTTAAGTGCAATTTTTCCAATTCCTAGGAAGAATTTTATAATATAAATAATGTAATTATTTATTTATTATTATTCGTTTTATTTTTGAAAGCAATATAACAAGTTAAGTGCAATTTTTCCAATTCCTAGGAAGAATTTTATAATAATAATAATATAAGTAATGAAAATTTATTAAAAATTTTACTCTGTGATAAAATACATATAAATAATGTAATTATTTATATATTATTATTCGTTTTATTGATGGTTAAATCTATATAGTCATTTTTGATATTTCTTGTGATTGAGACTGTTATTTTCTTGTGTAGTTAATTTTTTGTTATGAAAAGAATGTGTTTTTAATTTTTTTATTAATTTATCAGAAGTATGTGTTTTTTGTACTTTTTATATTAATAAATGCATAAAAAGATAGATTCAAGGCATTTTAATGAGGCACAACTAAATAAACTAAGAAAATAGTGTCTTCACAAACATGCTAAGCATTTTTTCTTATTGTGATTTGAACATGTTCTGCATTCCAACATAAAATATCTAGTCACTTTACTTTATATTGAAAATATATTTTTATTTTATTTTTCATTTAATTAAATTTTTTAAGGTTCTTTTATATGAAAATTTCATTGATTTCACATTTATAGGGATTTCATATATTAAAATCCTTAAAAAAGTTGGCAAATGTGAAAATACTGATTTAATTAATTAATAATGCTATATTCAGTAATTTAAAAAAATGAAATCACAAACAATGCTTATTTTTACAAATTGAAATACTTTCCCCATAACAATAAATGTACATGCCCCCCTTTTTTATAGAATTAACTAAAATCAGAATTAGTTGGATTATAGTTTTCATAAATTATGTGATGCAAAATTACCATTTCTTTTCTTATTAATTGTTACATAATATATAATTATTTTCAGGGTCCATTCAAATGTGATTTTTGTGATCGAGAATTTCCAAAATGGGGACAATTGCAAAGACATCAGAAAATACATGCTGATGACAAGCCTCATCGATGTGACCAATGTGATGCATCCTTTAATTTGGAATCAAATTTATTTCTGCATAAAGCTACACACTGTACTTCTAATCCTGTTTGTCCAGAATGTGGAAAGAAATTTGCTAGAGTAGCTAGTTTAAAAGCTCATGTAATGTTACATGAGAAAGAAGAAAATTTAGAATGCCCAGAATGTGGAGATGAATTCAGCACCCAAGTAAGTTTTACAGCTTTTCCAATCTCTTTTAAGTATTTTATAATCAGTTTTTTGGCACCTCAGTTTCTAAGCTTTATTAGATTATCCATTTTGTCAGCTTAACTAATAGTCATATAATAACTCTAATACTCAACTAGCAATTCACTAATACCAGTATATCTTTGATCCACTACTCATGCATTTTCCAGTATTTTTAAAGCACCAAAGATTCTAGAAACTTAAAATATTAAAGATAAATTATTGTGAAATTTCTATAAATGTAAATGATAGTTTATTTCTGTAATAATTTTATTTGGATTAAAAGAGGTGCCAGATCATTGGTTGTCAGAAAATCTGTTGGTGACCTGATTTAAATATAATAATTTTATTTTCAGCCATATTTAGACAGGCACTTGCAAGTACACTGTGATGAAATGACTGAAGAAAAAACCTATCCTTGCAAACTTTGCACACAAAAATTTTCAAAAGCATCACATTTACGAGAACACATGAAAGTACATTATAAATTAAAGTAAGTAATTGTTATATTCTCATGTTATATTTATCCATTGATTGATTTAAAAGCAGTAAGTATTGTTACATTAATGAAACATTTATCATATATTTAGATAAAATCTTGGAAAATAATAAATAATTTGAATTATAAATATATAATAACATAAATTAAAATATTAAATAATTTGTTATACCCAAAGTTAAAGTTATTTCTTTTGAAATTTTCTTCTTTATCTCAGAAAGTTATCTTACTGGTATTTCTGTTAAAATTTACTTTGGTTTATTATATTTTGTCATTATTTTCATTAAATAAAATGTATAATCAGGATCATTATAAGTTCTATTAGATATGCATGATTATTATTAGTTTTTAAATATTCAATCATTAAATAAAATGTATAATCAGGATCATTATAAGTTCTATTAGATATGCATGATTATTTTGAATATTTAAAAACTAATAATAAAGAGTTTTTATTACTTTATATATTCATGTACAAGTGATAGAAAATAGAATAGAAATTAAATGTACATTATTTATCATGAAATCAAAGTAAATGTAAAGGATCAAATATTTTTTCATAGAATATTCAATTTATAACACTTTCTTAGCAGTATAAAATTATGTTTATTATAAATAGCATAGTAATGTTTTTAGTTTATAAACTTAAATCATTCTCAATTACCGGTATACAAGAAAACAAATAAGATAAAAAAGTTTAACCCATTGAAATCTGCAATATATTTAAAATTAAATAATGCAAAAAATTCATATTGTGAACTATTGCTTAATTTTCATTGAAATCATTTGAATGCGCACACGAAAGTTTACAACTCTTATAAAACAGATATTTTTCTAGTTATAAATACAGTTGAAGCTGGTTATTAGGGAGTTGGATATAAGGGACAAACTCGTCCGGTCCCAGCGAGTTATAAATACAGTTGAAGCTGGTTATTAGGGAGTTGGATATAAGGGACAAACTCGTCCAGTCCCAGCGAAAAACCTATGTTTTGTGTGTATTTTTGTCGGATATAGTGGATTCAGATATAATGGAAAATTTGGCTATAAGGGAGATAATTTTTCATTTTTCTGTCTCCTACTTTTCATCCTGCTTTACCTCGAGAAAATTATTATATCAAAAATAATTTTTTATTTTTTTCAATAAAGGCAATTATAAAGTCGCTAAATCACTATATCAGTAATTTTAAATTATATATTTCGTCATAAAAAAAATCATTTAAAATCACCAGATCTGACAACAGTAACTCCACGCCATTCGTAAAGGCGAGACGTGCGGTGAAACCACCTAAAGACGCCACGTTTTGAAAAGCAGTCATATTTGTCTGTATCAATTTATTAAATCAAAAACTTACATCGAGTAATATTTATTAATTAAAAAACGTACACAAATCAGATTTTTCCACTTAAGTCGAATCTGGTTTATTTTAAATGGAGAACAAGTGTTTTATCTTTGTATTTTCTCAGTTTTTGCCTAAATTTTAGTGAAAACAAAACAATAAATGAACAACTAACAAATAATGATTTTTATTTTAATAGATTTAACCAATATTTTAGTATTATCTGCGATATTTCTTTTAGTTTTAAATATGGTATTTTATAGTGGTGTGTCGATTTTGATGACAATAATCAAAATTCTGATTACTATAATTGGAGTTTTCATAATGCATTTTAATATGGATGGTTTGGGACTGTAAATTTTGATAACAATATCCGCAATTACAATAAGCAGCTTCTACTGTATACATATGTGCATATGATTTCTTTTGTTTTTTAATTTATGTTTATTTTTTGAATTTCTGTATATTATTACTTGTTTTGACTTTTATTTTTATGTAAGCATTTTTATAGGAAATAGAAAGAATAATATGCTTGATGAACTAAAAATTATATTATTTTATAAAAAATTGGAACAGATCCAATTGAATTTGTATCAAAATAATTGATACAAATTCAATTATTATTTCATTATACAGCTTTTCGCTTTACGGCCAACTTTTCTGGAATGTATCTAGGCCGTAAAGCGAGGTATGGGTGTAGTTAAAAGGACAGGTGAATGGAATGCATACAAATGCTCTTACCTGTTATAATAAAGTCATTAGAAAACTTGAGAAAGGTGAAAAGGAAGACCTTTTCATCTTTTTAATGATTTTATAGTATACACAGGTGAATGGAATGCATACAAATGCTCTTACCTGTTATAATAAAGTCATTAGAAAACTTTAGAAAGGTGAAAAGGAAGACCTTTTCATATTTTTAATGATTTTATAGTATAGGTATCAATACCTATCTACAAAGCCATTAGATTATAATAAAAGATATTGTCAGGAAATTGAAGATATACTTGATGTATGCAGACTAGTTCTTTCAACTAAAGAAGAACTTTCGAGGCCAAATTCGATGATCAATGAGTTTTTCAATTAGGCTTAACTATAGGCACACTATAGGCCATGATGTAAAATGGATAGCAATAGAGAATTTATTGCCATTTTCGATTTGATGTTCGATTTAAAAACATAGCAATCAGATTAAAATATTTTAATCTTTATAATTAATTGTAGTATTTATAAAGAAATTTGAAAATTTATTTTTAAAATTTACATTTTATTTCTTTAATTTTTGATGTTTTTATTATAAGTTTGGACCCATGATTTGGCTACTCTTTATCAAATGTTTTAGTCCTAAAATTGACTGTTCATTTAAGTTTTGAAAAGAACTGTTAAAATAGTCCTTAAAAGGACTTTACTATGGCATGGTCAAGCCAAGGAAGGTGCATCTCCAATAGGTGTTGACAATTTAACTGGTATGTTTCATTGAAGATGTCACTTTGCATAGATTTCTTCTTTCCTGTTTATATGAAAGTATGGCCACCCGCCTTGTCCTCCAAGCATTACATAGATTTCTCCTTTCCAAAATACTTATACATTTAAAATAACATTTCTAGCTTGACTATGCTATGTTTCTTCTTGCTTACAAACAACTGCAGTATTGGCCATTACTGCTAAATACTAAAGGACGATGATGTCATTTGTTGTATTTATTTAATTTTTAGCGATTTGGTTTAACATTTAATAGCATAACCATAAAATTTAAAATATTAATTTGATAATTTTTAAAAGATAAACATTTCAAATTATTAGCAATGATAAAAAGTAAACTGTTATTGAATGAATGAAACAAAAACTCTCTATTCTATTGAATGAATTAATCTTTCCAATCCATAAACTCTTTACCATATAAGGTAGACCATCTTTAATTGAAAGAGTATAGTGAAGATAATCTCAAAAGGGAATTATTGCAGGGTCAGTACTATCAGGCTGCCAAATGGCAGGATGATTAGTACTTGTAAGGATTTATTAAAAGAACTCTTTTGAATACACTTTCTTTGGTCTACTTCGATTGAGAGATCATCTTTTTCACAAAGATAATCAGATCTCAATGGACTTGCTTATTGTGCCATGAGAGAGAATTCAGCTCTTGTTAAGAGAGTGATCAATCAATCAAATATTAAATGGGCTGTAAAGTAACTTTAAACCCTTCAAGTTTGCTGGGCCAGATGGTATTTTCCCAGTATTTTTACAACAGGGCATTGACCTTCTGGTTTCACTTTTAAAATGCAGTGTCTTCAAATCCTGTTTAGCTTTTGGCTATATTCCATGTTCCTGGAGACAGGTGGAGTTTCTTTTGTGCCTAAGCTTGGGCATAGTTCTTATACCAAGACTAAGTCCTATCATCCAATCAGCCTGACATTGTTTTTATTACAGATTATGAAAAGGCAAGTGGATTGATAGGTGGAGCTTTAATAAAGTCTCCTTTACATCACAATCAATTTGCCTATCAATCAAGCAAATTTAAATACTCTCCTTCAAGTTGTGTCACTCATTGAGAAAACAATTGGATATAAGGAAATTGCCCTAGGGCCAGTTGAATGTGTCTTATTCTGCAGATTAAAACAGGCTTTAATTCTGAGATTTAGCTCGCTGCGTTGCACGATGTCAAATCTCTAGGATAAACTATCGACTAATTTAGCTTGCTGCGTTGCACGATGTCAAATCTCTAGGTAAACTACCCGACTAACTTAACGGCGAATTTGGGCGGGTTAAGAATTTATTCCACAGATTATCTAGAACCGGCCGAATTTGGGCGGATTAAGAATTTATTCCACAGATTATCTAGCAAAACAGTATGGCGGACTGCAGTAGTTCCGGTATTCGAAGTTGAAAATGATCTCAATTTAGATTATTTGGATTACATTTATTTTAATACAGAACGGATATTTCCGAGAAAGATACTGATTTATTGTTTATAATGATGATAACTTTCATGTGAGGTTTTCATGTGAAGACAATAGCCATAAAATTGTTT
>AYEL01091986.1:0-24648 GCA_000484575.1 Olivierus martensii | reverse complement strand
GGGGAACGTCCTTTTAAATGTGATGTTTGCAATAAAGCATTTAATCAGAAAGGAGCACTTCATATTCATATGACTAAACATAGTGGAGAACGTCCTCATCAGTGTGAATTTTGTCCAGCAGCCTTTTCTCAACGTGGAAATTTGAGAGCACATATTAAACGTGTTCATACACTTATGAAAGATGGGAAAGAAGTTTTACATCAATGTGATGAATGCACTTGTGTGTTTAAAAAATTAGGTAGTTTAAATGCTCATATTAGTAGGATGCACTCGGAAGAAATAATACATATGAGAGAAGAAGAACCTGATAATATAGAAAATGGAACTAATCCTGAAAGTAAAAATATGAAGAAAGTTATTCAACAACTTTTGGAATTATCCAAGCAAACAATGGTTACTCCAGAACAAGCCCAACAACAAATTCAAGAAATTGCAGAAAATAGTAATGTCAGTGCAGATATTCTGCAACAAGCATTAGAAAATAGTGGATTGGCTACATCAGTTCCAACAGATAAACTTGATAAAGATAAAAACAATAAAACCGAACAAAGAAATCCTTCATTACTTGATATTATTAAGAAGCCTGTTGTTAGAAAAGTAGCTGGAGTTAGATGGCTTCAATGCATATACTGTAGTAAAGAATTCAAAAAACCAAGTGATCTAGTGCGCCACATTCGTATTCATACTCATGAGAAACCTTATAAATGTAATCAATGTTTTCGTGCCTTTTCTGTTAAGAGCACCTTAACAGTTCATGCTCGTACTCATACAGGAATAAAAGAATTTCGGTGTGATGTTTGTAAAAAAATGTTTTCAACACAAGGAAGCCTAAAAGTTCATTTAAGGTTGCATACGGGTGCCAAGCCTTTTTCGTGCAATCAGTGTGACAAGAAATTTCGAACTTCAGGCCATAGAAAGAGTCATCAGCTTTCTCATTTAAAAAATTGTATGCAGCAAAAGAAATCAAAACGTGTTCAGAAATCTCAAATGAGAGAAAGTGTTTCTTTGCCAGATATTCCTTTACAAGAACCTATTCTTATTACTGATAATGGTTTAATTCAACAACCATCAAAAAGTAATGGACTTTATAATGCTTACATTGATGAAATTAATAATGTAGATCGCCCTTATAAGTGTACATACTGTTCTAGAGGATTTAAGAAATCAAGTCACTTGAAGCAGCATGTCCGTTCTCATACTGGTGAAAAGCCATATAGGTGCCTTCAATGTTGTCGTTCGTTTGTATCAAATGGAGTTCTCAAAGCACACATTCGAACTCATTCTGGTGTCAAAGCATATAAATGCACTGTCTGTGATGCATCATTTACGACAAATGGTTCTTTGAAAAGACATATGTGTACTCATAGTGAAATGAGGCCTTACATGTGTCCTTATTGTCAAAAAACTTTTAAGACTTCTATGACATGCAAAAAACACATGAAAACTCATCGTCATGAATTAGCTTCACAAGGTGCAGCTTCAGGAGTAACAGTGACTGTGGTACCAGAAACTGGAGCAGAAACACAAGTAGATATGGTTCATTCTGATGGTCAGGATTTAACAGGACACATTATTGGAAATTTAACAGAAATTCCAAATGATGACGACACTCAGAGGGATGGAAATGATCAGACTCATATTTCAACTTTAGAAACACAAGACAATACAGCGTTGGGTGCACAACCTTTTGCTACACAAGTCACATTATCTCAGGTTTGAATGCTATAAGAAATAAAATTTAAAATATTTATAAATTATTGAAATTATTGGAATTCTAAATTATTATTTAATAATACATTTGTCAATATCATACCATGATAAATAAATTTTCTGTGTATAATTTAAATGCACATTCATTATTTTTTATTGTAGAATAGATGAAAAAGTGCTGATTATGTATTTTTCATATTTAGGAAAATTTACAGCAGTTACAACAAACATTTACTCAACAAGTATTTGATAATCAAGCAAATCTCACAGCTGATTTGGAGCAAACTAATTTAAGTCAAACACAGAATACAGGATTTGATCAGGCACAAGCAGCAGGATTTGATCAAGCACAGAATACATTTTTTACTCAGTCTTTTGGAAATTTTGCACAAAGTCAATATACATTACAAGTAAGTTGATATTTTTATTTTAAAAGATTTGGAATCATTCTTTTAGAAAAAAAAGAAAAGTATATCTCTAAGAATCAAATTATATTATCTCAATTCAGAATTATTCATTTTATATCATTCAGGTAATTGCTTTTGCTAAAAGTATTTTCTTATTGTTTATTAGGGTGATGTATTAGATGTTTCCACTAATTTCACTACAGCAACTACTTTGATAAGTGAAGGATTGGCAACTACTAGTATGACAAATATTTTACCGCAACAACCTCAAAATGATCAGAATGTATCCCTACAATCTGTTCAGAGTGAAAAACAATTAGTAAAACCATTGGGAGAAATTCAACAAGTAGAAAATAAAGGTGGAAGAAGAACATTCCAGTTAGTATTTTTAAAGATAAAAAATTTAAGCAGCATTTCCTATTTTAACATTTGATTTGGTTTTTTATCTAAAAAAAACTTTTTTCAGATGCAGTTATTGTGACAGAATTTTCAAAAAGTCAAGCCATCTAAAGCAACACATTCGTACTCATACTGGAGAAAAGCCATACAAATGCACTTTATGTAATAGAATGTTTATTTCAGCTGGTACACTTAGAGCACATGTGCGAACTCATGCCGGTGTAAGAGAGTTTCAATGTGATATATGCCAGGCACTATTTACAACCAGTGGCTCTCTCACTAGGCATTTGGCTATTCATAATACATCTCATCCTCATCCTTGTTCATACTGTGCACAGACCTTTCGAACTATGGCCAGTTATCGCCGCCATCTCAAGACATTCCATGAAGATTGCCAAAATTCTGAATCTGGTAATTAATAATTAAAGAGAATGAAAATTAATAAAAATAATTTTAAAACATTGATAAAATTAATATTTTGCTTAATTTTTAGCTGATGATATTAAAAAGAAAAAAGGTAACATTGTTAAAATTTCTGAAGAACAAGCAAATGAACTTGCCCAACAGAATCCTGATGATACAAATTCTATTTCAGTCAAAGTTTTAATTGCTTCTGCTGCAGAAAAAAACAGAATTAGTGAAATTAAAGTAAGTATAAGTATATTTATAAAAAAAAAATGAAAAGAAATATGGATACATTGTAGATATAAACAAAATCAGATATATTGTAATGTGCCTAGACAAACAGCAATAATGACTAGAAGACTACATTAAAATCAGGCCTAGTTGCATCCTGATTTGCTTAACAAAGATACATTAGACATATCCTAAGATAGTAAAATAAATTACTGTATACAGATAGTTCTCGGTTTATGAGTTCTTGGATTTCAAAGGTTTTTCAGATATAAAATATCAAAAATATGAACATTAATTGCAATAAATAATGCTAAACATTCATAAAAATGCATTTCAAACTATATATGTGAATTATACAATACAATATAACTGGGATTGTAGCAAAAACTCTCATGTGCTATGATGACAATTTTTGCTACAAACCCACTTTTAATTTACTTGTTATACTGTATTTCATACAACTTACAACATTGCATAATTCAATCCTAAATAGAAAGTTGTTAATCTTAAACAAGCCTAATTTTACAAATAAAACTACACAATAGCCCTTTTGCAGTCAAAAGATTTTTATTCAGAAACTCTTTCAACGCTCTTGGCGTCTTCCTCAGCTGTTACAATCTAACTAACCCTGCTTTACATGAGCAGGAGAGCTAACACATAAAAACAAACAAACATGGTAAAGATTTAAAAGGCCGGTAAATATCTGGATGTGCTCTCCTTAGTCCCTCCGGACAGCTCAGTAATACATTTGTTACGTGATATTCCACCTCCAGATACATAACGTTTTATAATAAACAAACTTACAAAATTTTTTTATACAGACTATCTTTTTTTAACAAAAAAATATTGTTTTTTCAATAATATAAAATTTTACCCTTTGTGAATTATTTTAGAGCTAAACTGCTATTTTAATAATTATTTATTATGTAAGGTCCGAAGAGACCTCAGTAAATATCATCATGCCAAGAATTTGATCTCAGCCAAATAATTATTACTGTTGTTATTATTATAACATCCGGAATTTGAAACTGTTTAGAAAAGAGAGGGGAAGTAGAATATCATATAGCATCAAACGATGTTGTAACTGAATCATGGTTCAAAAACAAAAGCAGTGTTAAACGATAAATCAATCAAAGCCTTGGTATGTAGGAAATTAATAAACAATTGGCATTCTTGAAGGAGGAAAAAGTGCAGTCAGTCCTAAGAATTTTATTTGTGCAGTCGAGGACTGTCTTTGTTTAGAGTCGGAGGCTTAACCATCGGCATCAGTCATGGAAATCGGTGCATTCAAAAAGGGTTACATCACTCTGTTCATCAAAAAATATCGGAATTGTGTGTATATTGTACTAAAGACTGTGTTTGGAACTAGAGAATATGAAAGGCTTAAAGTCATGGAAATCGGTGCATTCAAAAAGGGTTACATCACTCTGTTCATCAAAAAATATCAGAATTGTGTGTATATTGGACTAAAGACTGTGTTTGGAACTAGAGAATATGAAAGGCTTTACTAAAAATTTGAACATCAGAATCGTCATTCCAAGTCTTTGTAAACCACAAAAAGGAAAAGAAGTACATACATTTATCTTCTAGAATACCTTTGTGCAATCTTTCTCTCAATAAAACATCTACAGTTTGATTAAACCATTGTTGCTGTCAGCAGTGTCAGAGGATTTCACTCATTTATTTGAACTTATGTGTGACTGCCACATAAAACCGTATTAGGCCTAAACATCTGTACAGTTCATCCCAGTAGATCCGCAATTAATTATGCTACTGTGCCATCATCTATTGGCCTAATAATTAATTATTAATCCAATAGATGGTTGCATGTTCATAGTTCAGTCATTAAATAAGAGATGATACTATCTTAACCCAAATTAAAAATTATTAACTCAATAGATGATAGCACTATAACATAATTAATAATAATTATTAATATAGCAGTTTGGTTCTAAAATAATTCACTAGGGACAAAATTAAGCATGTTTAAGATTATTTGGTTCTCTTCCTTTTTAACCAATGAGAAGCAAGTACTTATTCAATAATATTGTCAGTGACAGATGGTTCCAATAATGGCAATTTGGTTTGTTCTTGATTTATGAAGAGTAATTTAAGTTCGGGAAGAGAAATTATTTATTTATAATTTGCAAAATGTGCTGGGGTTGGTCGGACATATTTTGAAAAATCAATAATGGCAATTTGGTTTGTTCTTGATTTATGAAGAGTAATTTAAGTTCGGGAAGAGAGATTATTTATTTATAATATTCATCTACAATTTATTTATAACTTGCAAAATGTGCTGGGGTTGGTCGGACATATTTTGAAAACTTTGGTTTTGATATTTTTTTTTTTATATTATTTTAAGTACCACTCCCATAATCATCTCTACATTACAGTATGCTTTGTTTTGATTATTTGCCTGTTGATTTCTTCTACAGTTTCAGTCATTATTTAATACAACCCTCATAATTTCCAGAAGGTTCACAAACTTATGAGGAACGTTGAAATTCTTAATGCTGTGACATTTTGTATTATACCTACTGAAAACTTTACTTATTGTATTGTACACCAGAAATGATATTTTTTAATTATAAAATTATTTCAGCTTTGATTTTCTTATTGTTATTTTAAATTTTAATAAACATGAAATGTTCTATCATCATCAGACTAATTGAATTACAACTGATAGAAATTATTTGTTCTTTCTAAATTTATTAAAGTGTAATAAAATCACAGGATCACTTATCAGTATTGTCACGATGATGACATTATGATAATGTCGCATAAGCATGCCAATGTGTCATGTAAATATGCCAATAATGTCATAGGATGTCACAAGATCCCATGATGTGATGATGATGTCATAGGATCTTATGACAATATTCCAAAATTGACAAATAAATATAAAAGAATAGCTGAATTATAGATATGCTTTCAGGAATGAACTGGATCAAGTAATCCTTTGCATTTCATCCACTTTCATTTCTTTCCCTCTCTCCTATTTCCTGCATTTTTTTCTATTGGTAAATCTCTGATTAAGACTATTCTTATTCATTCTGTAAGTCTAAAACAGAGGAGTCATGTGAAGAACAGCCCACCTGGTGGCCCCAATGCCAACAGTTTTTATGTCCTGGCCATCAGAATTCTGAGCAGTTGTGTTAATGGATTGTGGCTCAACTGACAGATGAAGACTGACAATAGCCATCAAATTAACTCTTTCCATAAGTTTTATAGTAGTAACCCATCATAAAGAACTTGCTACAAAATTAATTAAAGAAAACATTCGTAAAGTTTTAGTATTAATAAATAATAATATAATAAACAATGTTAAAGTAATATGGCAGCAAACATATTTAGTAAAAAAAGATCACAGTAGAAAATAGCAGTTGCAGCACCAGTACTATCAAAAGCAGCAGGATTCACAAAAAATTATAATCATAGTCTACACTTGACATGACCACTAAAAGTTTATGGACAATGAAAAATAAATACTAATCATGAAGCCACTTCAATGATTGTTTCAAATCACATGGTGAATCTGGATCTCTTGTCTTCAAAAATGACCTTTATTTATCTTGCATATATTGTAATTTATATAATTTTTTTATTTTATTATAAATTTAATGTAAATACATTTTTTTGTTCAGTGCAAAATTATTAGGTAAATCAATGTCTACTTCTTATTTTTTTAATTACTAAATTTTCCAAGAATTATTATTAATTTTTCATTTCTAACTGGCAACATTTTTTCCCTATCATGTTATCTCTCTCAAGTGGCATTCCATCAGCAAGATAGATGAATCCTCCCAGTCCCGATTGCAATGGAATACCAGATTATCCCCCCCACAAATTTATCAAAAAATATTTTATAGGATACCTTCAGTTGATGATAAATGCAGATACTGTTATACATGACCAATACATGATATATTATTTCTTGCTGCAGATTCCTTTTTAAGAAAGATTACAAACATACACATGATCAAATAATAATATTTATCAGAAACTAACAAAAAACTACAAATTACAATCACAAATACTTTCTTGATGCAATTCCAGAAAACAAGTCACAAACTGCATTATATATAGTAATTCATAGATATGATCATAATAGGTCAAATATCATTTTGATTGACAAATGACAGAATACTACATATTTTACAAAATATTGTTATCTTTAAGACAAATCACTTGCACTTGATACACAAAAATTACTAAGTATACAGACTTATGTTTATATTTCTTTGCATAGGAATAAAATGTGCACAGCATGATTTATCTTCACTGCTATGATATTATCTCAGAACATTGCAATAGTAGCTACAAACATAAAATTTAGCTTTAGAAAGCAACAATTTTAAATACCTGTAATACAGATAATTTCTAATTATGGACATAACGGAATTAGTATTCCCCATGAATACATAACTTAATGATTTTCCTTAAATATATTTAACTAATATTTGGCCTATGCTATAACTTTTTTTAAACACTTTGTAGGAAATTTTCCAAATTCAAATATAGTAATAATAATAATAGAAACACAACTCAAAAGCCAAATAGTAAGGAAAACGTTTTTGATTAAATGGTTTTTCTTACTATTTGGATTTTGAGTTGTGTTTTTATTAACTAAAGTAAGAAGTTTACATTAGTCATTAATAATAATAGATACTTCTACTAATCAGGTTAGTCAAGAGTTATGAATTGATTATATTAGTAGTAATGAAGTTTTGAAATATAAGAATTAGGAAATATTTACATTTTAATACCTATTAATATTAAAACTAAATTTAATAAATTTTTCTAAATCATTAATTTATAAATTATTTTTGTAAGGATAAAAAGGCAGAATTAGAAAAACTACCAAAATACGCCAACCAGTGTGATCATTGTCCCAAAAGTTTCAAGAAGCCAAGCGATTTGGTTCGTCATATTAGAATCCATACTGGAGAGAGACCTTTTGAATGCAAGATGTGTGGTAGAACATTCACTGTCAAATCTACTCTAGACAGTCATATGAAGACTCATACAGGAGAAAAAAATTTTACTTGTCATGTCTGCAATTCTCAGTTTTCTACTAAAGGAAGTCTGAAAGTTCACATGAGGCTTCATACAGGTAATAAATGTTCTGTAATTATTTAATGTTTTGTTGCTATTTATAAAACAGAGTTAGTACTAAATAATGAGCAACAATTAATAATAATTGAACTGTTTTAGATCTCAACTATTGTTTCATTACTGTTAATTTAAATCTGAAATTTAGCATATTTAATATTAAATTTGATAAATTTTGCGTGTCATTATTATTCAATACTGGCACTCCTCCGGTTAAAAACACAATTCAGATGTAAATTTTGTTCATAACTAATCTGTTATTTCAATACTTTTGGATCTAAAATAAATTTATATACTATATACAGTAAGACCCCATTTAGCATGGGGATATGTTCCAAGGAAACAAAGTGCTAAATGAAACAGCGTTAAACGAGATCATTTTAATACGTAAATAATGAGGATAGGTGAAACAGGATAGTGAATAAAAAATATAAACATAGCATTTTTTTAATTTTATTTTATAACATGTATTATTACTATTATATTACATTAATTAAAGACATTTTTTTATTGCTAATAGCAGCTTCCCTCCTAGCCCTCCTCCACTTTTGCCTAGCTGCTCCAGACAAATGTGCCTTTTGCAGACCAGGTTTACTCCTGGAGTCAGTAAAAACAACAGGAGATTGCTTCACTGTCCCACCGCTCTGGGGCATACTGGCAGTACCAGCTCCCTCAATTGAAGTACCGGGACCATCAACCCTGCAGTGGGGCAGAGAAGCAGTCCCCTGAGAAGTTTTGCTATTATCCTTACAAAAAAAGACCTACTGGAGGAAACACAAAAGGAGTCACCACCCGCTTATCTTCCAATATGGGTGGAAGGTTAAATACAACAAGGTTTCACCAGGTGCCTTAAAGGGATCGTTAGAAACACTGCATCTTTTACTACGCAGTGCCACTCAACTCTCAGCATGATACCTTACACCTCAGTTTGAGTAGAGCACGCTCTTAGTCTGGCCCTTACCTTCGATCTATCCAGCATGGAAGACCCTACCAGTAGCAAAGCTACTGCTGGCATAGCTGTCAGGGTCCTCGGAACACGCAAGCTCCCTCACCACGACAAGTTGGAGATGCCAATGGAAACACTGCATCTTTTACTACGCAGTGCCACTCAACTCTCAGCATGATACCTTACACCTTAGTTTGAGTAGAGCGCGCTCTTAGTCTGGCCCTTACCTTCGATCTGTCCAGCATGGAAGACCCTACCAGTAGCAAAGCTACTGCTGGCATAGCTCTCAGGGTCCTTGGAACATGCAAGCTCCCTCACCACGACAAGTTGGAGATGCCAACGAAGGGAAATTTCACATTAGAGTATCTTGTTTTTTTCCAATGGCAGCCTTCAAAAAATATATAAATTTCTTGTTTTCTTCCATCAATTAATGCAAGAATATCAAATATAAAATCTATAATTTGAAATATTTACATAGTTTTTAAATATCACAACAAACTGTCAGAAAAACATGTTTACACAGTGAAAAAAAACATGATTTTCACAACAGATTCATACGTCATTATAACATATCCCTAATAACTGAAAATAATGAATAAAAATGCATATACCTCATTTCTGTGCGCTATAATTTGAAATATTTACATAGTTTTTAAATATCACAACAAACTGTCAGAAAAACATGATTTTCACAACAGAATCATACGTCATTATAACATATCCCTAATAGCTGAAAATAATGAATAAAAATGCATATACCTCATTTCTGTGTGCAGACAATAAACAATTGAAATAACTTATCGATGCATTATATAGCATTTTTAACACACATTACCAGATACCCAGAATGAATGCAAAATTTTATTTGTGGCCTTTGTAAATTGTAGATTATAGATTGTAAGAAGAGGGGCTTAAAACAATCTGAGCACTATGATTAATCAGTGATCTATTATGCACTCCTAACAGATCATCCCATAAGAAGTCCCATCTTACTCATGAAAGACAGTATCTTCTTTAATGAGACTGTAAAAAGATCTTCTGGTAAATGAAAAATGTAACTCTAGAAAATCATAATAGATACTTTAGCTCTAAAAGGGCTAAAGTATGATTTTCTAGAGGAGGAAGCCTAGAAGATACTTTAGCTCTTTCAGGGCTAAAGTATCTTCTAGGTTCCTCCTTTTTACTTATTCATGCAAAATGTGAAGAAGAGTTTCATCTCCTTTCTGGGACTGTTTGCAATTCTAATTAAGTGAAGTAACTCATGAAAGACAGTATCTTCTTTAATGAGACTGTAAAAAGATCTTCTGGTAAATGAAAACTGTAACTCTAGAAAATCATACTTTAGCTCTAAAAGGGCTAAAGTATGATTTTCTAGAAGGAGGAAGCCTAGAGTATGATTTTCTAGAGGAGGAAGCCTAGAAAATCAGCCTACTTTAGCTCTTTCAGGGCTAAAGTATCTTCTAGGTTCCTCCTCTTTACTTATTCATGCAAAATGTGAAGAAGAGTTTCATCTCCTTCCTGGGACAGTTTGCAATCCTAATTAAGTGAAGTGCCTTTTAAGATGACAGTGTCCTATAAGGAACTCTGTAACAATCCTAGCTTGATTTTTATGCAATACAAGCAATTCTTTAATTTTCTGTAAAGAAGGATCCAAGATAAGAGCCTTAGTCCAGGAATAAAACTTAAATGGCAGAGTTGCTGAGCTGCCAATCAGTCACTGACAACTTGCTCAAGTGCATCTGATCTGATGATAAACATTAACATATTTCCTATCAAGACTGCTTTAATACATGCAGAAATAGCATAGATAGTTTGCCACTGTCTTTCAGGCAGAAATCTGAGAGAATAAAAATATTATATTCTTATTCCCTCTGCCTCTTCATCAGTAGTGATTTTGGAACCATCTTTACACTAGACCTTAAAGATGACTCTCAACTATTTGATAAACATGAAAGATCATTTTTAACAAAAAAATCATGTAGATTTAATATTAGATTTTTTGGCACAAAAACTATATCGATAAATGAATCTAAGAATCATAATCTTATTAACAAAACTATTTGTGATAATTAATGTTTTCATTAGTAAACATCCCTATATCTTTGGCTTGATTCTCATTTAAAACAACAATTAGCTTACATATTTGTCAAAAAAAAATCAGATGACCATATGCTATTATGAAGAAGAAATAAATTTTAAAATATTTCATATAAAAGTAAACAAATTAATCATATAATTCTTTACATTTTTTTTTGAAATTTGAATCATTCTTATATAAGTAATAATGATCCAAATTTGATCTTATTTAACACACTGTTCTCTGATTGAACCCAAAAATACATGCCATAAATATTCAAGACAGAGAGTTAATATAGATATGTTGCTAATTTTGGGATTTGTTAAAGAATCAAGAATAATGTCAATAAATCTGATTTGAATGAAATTAGCATTTTCTGTGACAGATTTAATTCATATAAAAGAATATATTTTTGATTATTATTATTCCATTCCTAAATGAAAATCAAATTGTAATTTTTCATTTGAAATATATATATTTATAACTATTGTATTTAATTTTGTATAGTAAACATCAGTGAAGACTTTATATATATATATTCATTTATTCATACGTGTTATTTTGTTTAAAAGTTTTCAATTCTATATTATTTGCAGGTGCTAAACCTTTCAAGTGTCCTCATTGTGATTTACGTTTCCGAACATCTGGACATCGGAAAGGTCATATTGCCACACATTTCAAAAATCCATCCAAGAAAAAGGTGTTGCAAGAAAGTACTACAGAACAAGAATCTATTTCTTCAAACATCTTACAGATTGCCAACACTCCTCAGGATGATAATATGCTTTCCACAAATTCTCTCAATATATTGGGAGGAAATGTAAGTTCAGATGCTACATCTTCACAAATAATTCAAGGCATTGAAGGTGTTCAATTGGTGACTCCTAATGTCTTAGGTGGTAGCATTCAAATAACAGGAATTGATCCATCCCTTCTTTCACAGACAGTTCAGATTGATGCGAATCTTTTGCAACAGTTACAGCAGCATGGAAATATTAACATTACTATCAGCCCTAGCCTATTAACGGAACCTTTAGCAACAACGGCAGATCCAACTGTAAATGATTCTGCCATCCTGCAAAGCACAATTGCTAATGATAGTACAATAACAACAACAGTCAATCCAAATATTATTATTCATTCCTTAACTAATTTGAATATTCCTTTAAATTCTGAACAAGAAATAATTGCAACAGAAACTGAAGAAGGAAGGCCAGATAGAACTAAAACTTTTAATTTAACTGGTTTAACTAATAATAAGGAAGAAATAATAGGAAATCAAGTTACTATTGGCGTGGATTCATCTATGAATGTAGTAGAAGAAGAAGTTCTGGGTTTGGAAAATGATAGCATCAATGTAGAAACAGCATCTGTTGGCATGAACGAGACCATCATTCCAAATATCGATCTATTAAATGTCAGTAACGAGGAAAATGTGGTTACTGATCAAGAACGGAGGCACACTTGCGAAGTGTGCAATAAAAGCTTTAAACGAGCTACTCATTTGAAAGATCATTTACTTACACATTATAATTCGAATCCCAAGCAACGTCCTACACCTCATCAATGTCCACATTGCACAAAAGCATTTTCCAAGCCCAGTCAACTAGAAAGGCACAAGCGCATTCATACAGGTGAAAGACCATTTGTTTGTGAAGAATGTAACAAAGCATTCAATCAGAAAAATGCTCTTCAAACTCATATGAAAAAGCATACTGGAGAGAAACCATTCCAATGCCCTTATTGCAATACTGCCTTCACTCAGAATGGTAATCTGAAGAATCACATTAACAGGGCCCATTCTGGAGAAAAGTAAATTATTCTTCACTCAGATTAATGCTTCCATTTCTTAAGTTTGCCACTTAGTGCCTCACAATGCATTTCTAGTCATCATAACTGAAATATTTAGAGAAATATATTTAATTCAATTCATGTACATAAAATCAGGTGTATAAATTGTACAGTTTACAAAGACTTTTTTTATATAGCCTAATTTGTTAAAAATGCAAATATATGTCCAAACTATACACTATTCTATTTGCATATTTCCATTTTTAATTTTGTGAAAAGGTCAGATTATTATCCTTTAAAATAATAGGTGAGAGAAAATAATTTAAAGTATCATGTATACATATATATATATAATGTATAAAATAAATTTTCAATTTTTGCTATTCATGCTTTTTTTGTGTGTACAAGAAAAATTAAGTTTGATAATACAATATACTATATTATCTAAAGAAAAATTGATCAAATAAATCTTCCATTTCAATATGCTTTGAATCAACAATGATTATAAATGCCTTCAAATATAAATCAAAAGAAAACAAAAATTTGTTTTTCCTATAATACAAAAATTAACAAACAATCATATACAGGTAGTCCTTGACTTATAGTGGGATTCTGTTCCAACATCTTTGTTGTAAGTTGAGGACTGTTTTAATATTTTCATAAATTATGTTTGTTTAACTTAAAATAGGTAGAAATATATAAATTTACATAAACATTTAAAAATTATTTATTAACACACACACACACAATTAAATACATAAATTTTTCTTTTTTAATTTTGTATTTAATAAATTTTTTCATTACTAGTAGTATTTCTCTTATTGGATATGATAGGATTATGACGAGATATAAAAATTGCAACAAGAAAAATGAACATTTTGACTGCTGATTAGCAACTAATGTGCCAAAGATTGTGATAAGTTAGAAGTGGGTGATTCATACTAATGGTTATTGTTTGTTGTTGAAAGGCTTTTCTTAGCAACTAATGTTGATGCTGTAATGCAAATACAAAAGCAGTGTGATATATGTATGTATACACAGGCAGAAAAGTTGAATTAGAGAATTTTTAATAATAATTTTTGGCCGTCATAAGTGCAAATCATCGTAAGTCAAGGACTACTTGTATTACAATCTTACAAAAAATATAGATGTGTTCCGATTACAAATGTAATAAATGTAAGTTTTGTTCAAAGATAAAAAATTAATGTTATGCTCAATTAAGGAATACCAAACACACTGAATTGCGTATGTTATTTATTTGATCAATTGGAAGATTTCATTTCAGAAATTTGAATATAAATGTTCAATTATAATGCAAGTATTTTGATGGAAATTCCACCATACTGAAATACTGCAATTACACAAAAAATAACTACTATATGTAGTTTTACATTACATTTGTTGTTAGACCATTTCATTATTGTAATGTTTAAAACTGTTGTAGTTTTGAAAAATAAAATGGCATATATGTATAAAACTTTATAATGTTTATATTTAGAGGAACACCTGTAGTTGGTCAGTTAGGCTTATCCTAAATAAAAAATTATTATAAAATACATAAAATCTATTAATAGAAAGAAACTAAAAATAACTCTTCATCTATATAACAACAATAAGAAATACCAGTTCTTGTGTATCTAGCAAAATTGGATAAAGGTTTTAAAAATTTGACAGCATATCTAGAATGATTGCACGCACTATAATATCAAACATGGCCAAATATAGGTTGGGGCTTTCATCAGATCATGATGAAATGCATACAATATCTGATCCTTCAAAGTTTTATATTGTCAAACCCTTTGATTATTGGTGAAGATTTCAGTTTGGAATACTATATTAGATTTAGAGATAACTCGTGACCCTAAAAGATATCATGGAATACTGCCAGACATATGATATCAATATGACACTAAAGCACATTGATATGTAATATCACAGTTATGATGTCATATATCAGTTTTTTTTGTGTGTAGCAGGCCTGGTGGCAAAAGTTTGCTTGTCCCTTTCCATTCAAATAGAGTACTAAGGGAATTAACTTAGAGCAAATTGTAACACAATTCTGAATAAATAATCTAACCAAGTCTAAATAGTGTCAGCAATTTACAACTAAATATCTATGACAAATGATATTCACTCAGAAAAAGAAATAATAGAACAGAACATATTAGTAATAACCAACATAACCAAACCTAATCTTACTGATATATCTATCTCCACAAGAATGAAAGTATGAGAGAAGACATGTCACTGACATACCTGAACCACTAATGGTCAAAAGTGAAAATAGAAGTTCTACTTAAATAATTTCTAAGAAAGATTTTTGAAAGGGAACAGTAATTGCAATACACCAGAGAAGGCAGCAGATTGCCTGGAAATTTTACAGTCATTCATATATCTAGAGTCATAAAGTAACATCCATTAATCTTATAAATTTTTATTTTTGCTTTATATAATAGTAATTAAAAATAACATTAAATATAATAAAAAGAACTAAAATCTAAAGCATTAGAAAATTATATGACAAGTTTAAATTGCAGAAGCCAAGAGGGCTGTATATTAAAAAATTAGGCAAAAGGTGGGCCCGACAGTTGAAAGAAAAACTTTATCATTCATTCTTTACTGCTATTTACATAGTACTAAAATCCAAAGCATTAGAAAATTATATGACAAGTTTAAATTGCAGAAGCCAAGAGGGACAAAAATTAGGCAAAATGTAGGCCCGACAGTTGAAAGAAAAACTTTATCATTCATTCTTTTACATAGCTAAAGGGGGATAAGCAGATGAGAACAAATATCAAATCACAGGTAACACTAGTTTACCTATAGGAAGAAAGCACCATAGTAAAAAAATCAACAAAAGAGAATGATAAACTCTCAAACCCAAGAAATGTGTTATTTATATAAAGATGATGATATATTTAAATTATGCATTTTTTGGACCATATTTTGTTGAACATTCAATGAAATATGATTCTGCAAGGTTTGTTGCTTCTTGGTTTTTGAATAACATATATAAGGCTAGTGTTTATATAAGTTGTTCATGAAAGTTTGATATACAGTAAGCTTTCTCTGCCACATGCCAATGAAACCACACTTGTAGATGATATGTTCTATTTGTATCATCATTACAATGATACAATTTGAATTTGGGAGTATTTTGTATATCTGTCTAAAAAGATATTTAATTTCCCATGTTATGTTAAAAGAGCTATTAGACTATAATGAAAAACCTCTAAATTTACATTTAACTCAGAAGGTCTTCGAAAGAAACTACAGTTGAGTCTCTGTCACAGATTAGTTAAGACAGATGGGACACTTCGCTTATTCAAAGATGCTGCCACTATTGGCAGTACCTGGCGTTACTTATTTCAACTTTGTTGTAGATAGTGAAAGCTCGGTTATTATTGTCTCTGCGAATCTTATGGCAGTTTTATTACAAAAACTTTCAATAGATTAAAACATCATTTTTATTAATAGTGAGTTCATTTCAAGTACTCTCCATAGAGGCGCTTCGTTCGTTTCGTGTATACAATAGAGTCTATGAGTGTCCCATCTGTCTCAACTAATCTGTGGTCTCTGTAATCTGACACACTGCACTGTAAACCATGGCACCATCCACATATGAAATTTTCATGTCAACTTGTCCATGTGCGAGAGAGAGAAACTGACATAAACAAATTGTCAATCGCTATTCGTTCGTTGCGGAAGCGTTATAGTCGGACTAATTTTTAAGTTCAGTACACTGTTTACTGTAAAATAGTGTTTTCACTGTATCAGTGCTTGTTATTTATCTTTACATAATGTCACAAGACAAATCGGAAAAAGTGAAAAACGAAAACACGAAATATTGACTGTGGTCGAAAAGGCAGAAATAATTAAGAAACTCTGATTGGGAGAAAAGTTTAGTGATTTGGCTTCGTTTTATGGTATTGGACGACCATTTATGACATTAAAAAAATCGGATAAAATTAAGGAATTGATGAAAGATTTGAACAACAAGAGCAGGAAAGTCTTAATAAACTGAGCGTATTCGTTTCTGTAATTCCATATTTTTTCATTGAATATCCAATAATCTGACAAATCAGCAAGAGCAGCGACAGGAAAGTCTTAATAAACTGAGCGTATTCGTTTGTGTAATTCCATATTTTTTCATTGAATATCCAATAATCTGACAAACGCTGGAACCACATATGTCGGATTAGGGAGATTCTCTTGTAATTTCTCCTTTATTATCTAATTCCCATCTATGTCATACTTGGGCCATCATTACTTATTTGAAACAATATCCATTGGCAAGCTTACTAATGGACACTGTTGCAAATAAGTAATGATATCAATATCCTTGATGTAACAATAGACATGATCATCCATGGACAGACATCTACTAACTAAAGTGTTTTTTTGGATATTTCCAATTTATTGTATACTGTTTAATCTCAACATTTAATGACAACACCCAATTTTAAAACATAAAATATTAATTCATTTAGTATAGTTTATAAAATGATATGCTGCGTGGTATAGGAATAAGCATTTCGGTTAGGTTAGTTAAATTATGCTGCCATATCCTCATGGGATATACTGTATCTGGCGGCGGCCACTTGTATACCCCATCACAGGCTGGCCAATACTCATGATGGGGTCAACCGGATGGTTGAAGGATGGAGTTCAACGGACCGGGCCCGGATCCCCCTGAAAAATTGGGAGGTGTGGGACCCGGATCCTCCAGGGTGGTAAGCCAAAGCTTTACCAGCGGCCATCCGGCCGACAATATGCATTTCGGCCTTTATCGCCTTCTTCAGTTCTTGTTATACCAGCGATTATAATTCAATTAAAAAGTTTAGACGACCCAAAAATCGATAAGTTTTCATTGATCCAACTAGTTCTCTGACAAAGATTTTTCGAAAATGCTTGCACAGTAAATTTCTTTAATAAAATATACTTTTTCAATATCTATTATTTGCTGTCAATATTATCTCCAATTTTAAATGGAGTATTCACCTTCAATTTTACATTATTATTTTAAGTGTTTATTTTGTATTTACACCAATATCAAAGAAAACTTTATTTTCCTTCGGGAGAAAAAAAAAATGCTAGCGATCTGTTTCTCAATGTACAGTGACTCTCATGGTTATTCGTACGAATAGTGAAATCTTTATTTATCCGTAATTAAAAATATATAAAAGTAATTCATCGTGTTTATTTTATTATTAATAATTTATTTATCCTGTCAAAAGAACAAAAGCATTGACTTTGTTAGATTTTTTGTTGTGATTTATCATTTATGCATAAGACTGCTTTCAGATATTTTTATAATAGAGCCTACTCATACTGCACAGATAAAGCAGATCTGAAGTAGGAAATTGAATACATCAGACATGCGGGCGAACTACACGGGTACACTACGCCATTTATGGAAAGCATCAGAAAGAAGATACAACTGAAACATGAAATGAAACAGGACATTTCGACACGGAACGAGCCGATTCCGACGCAACACGAAGGCTATAATATAGCTTTCATGTTGCAAGTTATAAGGTGCTACTATATTATAGTAGCACCTTATAACTTGAAAGATTACAGATTTTTAAACAAGGCTGCTAGAAAGTCGAACAAAAAAGTCGCCGGACAAAGAACGTCGACAATTTATGAAATACTTAAATGAGAAGGACTCAAAGGACTAATTACTTAAATGAGAAGGACCGCAAAAAAGAGGTGGAAAGGAAAGGGGTTTATAAGATACCCGTGCTAGACAAGGACATGAACCTGTCCAAGGCATACATAGGGGTCATCACTAGGACCCTAGCACAAAGGATAGACGAACATAAAATGGACTTAAGTAAGGAGAGATTGACGACGGCGCTAGCAACACAGGCGTATACTAACGACTTAGAAATTAAATGGGAAGAAGTGAAGGTCATAAGACCGCTAAAATCTGTTAAGCAGGCCCTGACAATTGAAACAGTGGAGATAAAAGCAAGACAGAAGTATGAAAACTACGCGTGTGCTACGTAGTAGAGACGCTAACAAACCGCGGACAATAACAACATTTTCGTGCACATAATAAATATATCTTCGATATATTTATTATGTGCACGAAAACTAACAAGTAAGTATAATAATAATAATACTATATTAAAAAAACACATTTGAAGGAGTCGATCAATTACACTTACTCGATTTTATTTTGATCTATTACATAATAAATATATCGAAGATATATTTATTATGTGCACGAAAAGCGATTTTATTTTGATCTATTTACCCAAAAGACGGTATAATTTCATATTGTTACAACTCAAAAGTATAATTGTTATTCTCATTCAGAGTCAAACATGAAAAGTGTATCAATTCCAACAATCGCAACTCTAAAGTATTACAACTCAAAATAATGCATCCTTCTATGAGTTCAATGGACAACAAAACTGTCACATGTTAAAAAGGACCATTTTTTAAGGCTTATTGTTGAAAATATGCAATAGTACTTTTGAAACCGTTTTCCTAAGGCCTACAAATTTTGGAAAAATTATTATTTATATATGGTTTTTGGTTAAGCTGATTTCATAGTTTTTCCCAATTTTTCCAAAAACGTTCATTTTTGACTTGTGTCACTTTAGAAATACGTGTGCGATATAATTAATTTTATTAACTATTATGTTCATAACTTCGAATTAAAGATAAAACGTCGAAAATATCTTATTTTTAATGAGTGTTCGATCGACAATACAATGTACGAATGATTCCATATAGTTCATCAGAATTCCAGCGCGGTTTTAATTGTAGAATAATAAATGACACAAGATCTCGATTATTAATGTGTTCGATTAAAATATGCAAAAAAGGGAGGTCTACGTAATTTTATGAACATTAAATTGGGAACCGCACGTTTTCAATTTAATTATCATAAAATTACGTGGTCCTCCCTTTTTTTTGCATATTTTATTCCCATTTCCAATCAGGGAGATTACTAAGAGGTGGAGCCAGTTCCAACCACAGGCTGCACCCACATCCGTGGAGAGGAGCCGGATAGGGAAGAACGGGGATGGCCAGGCTGGGCCCACTACCCCGAAAAAAATTTTTCATGAGTTACCAGACCCGAGAGGCGAACCCGGGTCCTCCTGCGTGGCACACCAACAGCGTTACCACTCGGCTATCCGGTCGCAATTAGAAGAATAGAAACCAGAAGCGTACTTAAAAAATCGCTAAAAATCATCGTTCGGCTATTGGCCAACAAACGAGAATTGCCCAAACCAAAGAAAAAATATCGGATCCAGTTTGGAATTTTATGTAAATGTTCATTTAAACAATATCAGAAGCGTGTATATATATACATAATAGAGAAATGTTGAAAATATTTTTTAATGAATCTTTTTTTTAAATCTATCTATCCCATCATGTCGTGTCCCACCAAGAGTAGGCAGAGAAGACTGAACGTTACCTAGCTTGATCTCGACATACTGGCTTCGCTTCTGTCATATTCGTACAATTCCTCGTACACACTCTGCCATTTCTTCTATCTATTCGACACCAATTTTTTGTTAAGACGGTAGCATTCCGGTACTTCTTTTTTCTAGCACTACGCCATTGCCCAGACCGTTCTGAAAAACTGGTCCAAAATCCTTCAAGGTGATTAACATCTTCTTTACCACGCCACCCATCCGGCTGACGCTCCGTGCTGAAGCAATTGCTTTTTTGTCAACAGAAGATGCCACTTTCCATTTTGGAAGAATACTAAGTGGCGAGGCGAAACAAGCCTTTCACAAACTGCCCATCCCTGCGGAAGGGTCAGCCGGATTGTGGAAAACGGGGATCGACGGGCCGAGCCAGGACCCATGATAAATATTTTCAACAGAGGATCGACGGGCCGGGCCCGGACCCCATGATAAATATTTTTAAGGGGACGGGGATCGATGGGCCAGGCCTGGACCTCATGATAAATATTTTCAATGGATGATCCGGACCCCATGATAAATACTTTCAAGGGGATTTATCCTAGATACTCGAGATACTATAGAACCCGAGACTCGAACCCGGGTCCTCCAGAGTGGAAAGCCAAAGCGTTTCCACCGAGATTCGAATCCGGGTCCTCCAGAGTGGAAAGCCGAAGCGTTTCCACCCAGTTATTACATTAAACTCAATAATATACGTCATATGTCTTCGGACACAATCAATTATTATATGAAAGAAAATATTACTGTAACTTATCGTTTTAAACTAAAGCAATTGCTTACTACCTTAGATCGGATTCAATTCCAGGTTACTCATCTTCAAGTCGGCCGGATGGCCGCGTAGTAAAGCTTTGGCTTACCACCCTGGTGGATCCGGGTTCAAATCCGGGTCCCACACCTCCAATTTTTCAGGGGGGGTCCGGGCCCGGCCTGTTGAACCCCATCCTTCAACCATCCGGTTAACCCCATCATGGGTGCTGGGAGTCAACCGGATGATGGGATGGGAGTTATAAATGGCCGCCGCCAGATACAGAATATCCCATGAGGATATGGCGGCGTAATAAAACTAACCTAATCTACTCATCTTCAATTTTGAGGAGAGGTCCCAGCCTGATCAGTTGAATCCCAT
Organism: Olivierus martensii; assembly: GCA_000484575.1. Lineage (NCBI taxonomy): Eukaryota > Metazoa > Arthropoda > Arachnida > Scorpiones > Buthidae > Olivierus > Olivierus martensii. Next base: position 2,990 of record AYEL01091986.1, on the reverse strand, counting down.
CCTTCACCTGAAGACTGACCCCATCAGAGGTGTGTGGGGCCTGTGATTACAATAGATTGACTCCCCTTAGAACCCACGGAGTGGAAAGTAACGTTAATCCACCCGGAAAACATTTCTTTATGCTGAAATTTTGCATTTAGTTATATTTTCTGCAAATAATTGAACCGAAGTCTTTTTGGATATGAACTGAAATAATGACCTGCAAGCAGGTATGGAAACGCGTTAGTTTTCCCCAAAAGAACTCGGAATTGAATCTGAACTTCATTCCTTGGAAAATATATTTGAGTGATTCAGCCTGACCATCAATTCTTATTTTCTACAAGTAAGCTAATCCTTGCAGGAGTGTAGGCATCCTAACGGAATCTTTGTCTTTTCTTAATTTTATAATTTTACATCATTTTCCAACCAGTAGTTATTACGCGGTGTAGCATTTCAATTCCATCAAGGTCACTTTCTGCTCTCAGATGGAAGATAATGTTTAAATATCCGGGCTCAGACTCCTGAAAAAATTTCGAAGATATCAGACCATGAAATTGAAGTCGGATCCTGTAGGTAATGCCAGTGCTCTACTTTATGACCAACGCCTGCTGGAGATTATTAAGGTTTGTAATGATCTTACTACTTTGTAATTAGTCAATGACTGGAAATTGATGATACAAAACAAACAATATCATATTCTCTTTCTTTACTTGTTATAACGATGGTTATATTTAATTATCTTTATTATTAATACAGCAATTTATTCAAAATGACTCATGACTTTTTTCTAAACATGATTACCATTTTGTTTTGTTTTTGTTTTTTTAGAACCGATGGCTCATATACAATATACAGTACAATAAATTTTAATTAAATTATTTGAAATTTGATAAAAAGCTCTTGCTGTACCCTCCATATCAAGAAGTGAAGAAGAAGAAATTTGATAAACGAAAATTGATCATAGATGTTTTATATACGTCCTTGATTATATAGCGGTTTAATAAATTAATATAATTAAAATTGTTCATAATGATTTTAAAATGCAGAATATTATTATATACCGTATATATACATACACACAGTATTTCATTCATATATATATTAAAGATTATCCTGGTTGTTTTTCTCGTGATGTCTATTAATTAAAGATGGTGCTGGTCGTATATTGTTTGTGAAACCGTAAAATCGGTTTAAAGTCCTTTTAATTTAGACAAGTTATTTTTTTTTTTTGTATTAGGTGAGCTTTATTTTATTGATTAAATATTTATTTATAAATCGGTGTAAAAGTTTGAATTAGTGTTTGCTGTATTTATATTTATTTAAAGTTGAAATCGAGCTGCTATATACAGTATCGGTACTGTATCGTAAAAATTCTACTGTTTACGGAAATATAAATTGTTGTTAATAAATTAAGAGTTTAGAAGATTTACTTATTTTAATATTTAAAAATTAAATTTTATCTGAAAAATGTTTTATTCAATTTCATAAAGATTACCATAAATTATTAACAATAGTTAAAATGTGTGGGTTCATTTTATTCACGTTCTATAAGATAGCAAGATAACGGTAAACGCATTATCATTCTGCATTGTTATTTGATATTAAATGTAATGCTATCTACAAAAATATAAGACTAATACTGTATATTCTTGTGGCTATCCTTATAGTTACAATTATGTGTAAAACTGTAATGTTCTAATTAAGAATGAGAACTGAATTAACTTTAGCTAATATTTGGCTAAAAGTGAGAAAATATTTCCAACATAATTAACATAAAAATAATAAGTAAACCACAGGCATTCTCAGAAAGGCTGTATTGTCTACTAATGATGCTTCTAACATATTATTTTTAATTTGCATACAAAAGGAATCATAATTATTTATACTGTTTTTATGGCAATAAAGACAGTATTAATCCGTTATATGAACTGGAACGAACTATTGTAACATGGGCAAGTCACCATATTAAAGATTAAAGATTATCCATTTACGGTAGAATCATCACTAGACTTTTTAGATAAATTTCTTATAACTGGGCCCTTACCAGAAGAGCAATATACCGTCCTGGATTACGAATCTTTATATCCTTCGATAAAGCAAGCCCCGGCCGCCCTCATGTTATATCGCTTTTTTATGTGCTATTTGCCAGATTCCCAATGCTGCCCAAGACTTTTGAGAGACTTATGCCAGCTAATTACCTATAACTCCTACTTTGTTTTCAAAGGTCAGTATTACCTCCAGATAATAGGAGTTCCTATTGGAGGGCCTATGGCAGGATTAATGGCAGAACTGGTAGTTATATATAAGGAGTCTTCTGTTCTCCATGCTTTTAAGTCTGAATTCAGGTTATACCTCCGCTACATAGACGATATCTGTATAGTTTGGAATGAGACAAATAAGGTACAAGATATAATTGATAGCCTTACTGACCAATCGTTGGGTCTTAGTTTAAAGTTAGAACAATCGTCTACTAGTGCTTTCCACTTCTTAGATGTAAGTATATCAACTGAAGATGGAGAGTATGTTACAAAAGTTTTCCGAAAACCTACGTACTGCCCAGTAATAATACCGGCATGGTCATATGATCTTATAAAATATAAATTAGCTGCATTTAGGTCTATGCTCTCTAGAGTGTTTACCCATTGTACAAAATGGTCTGATAAAAGAGAGGAAATCCAATATATATTTGAGCAAGGTAGAAGGCATGGTTACTCATTTGGGATATTGAAAGGCATCCTCTCCAAGATCTCTCAGGATACTATGAATAAGGTGCATAATGACCAGAATAGACAATCTGTAGCAGATATACGACCTTATATGGCAGTTAGGTATGATAGAGGTTTACATAACATTTTAAATAAGAATCTAACGGATGCCAAGTACAAAATTGCTTGGAAAAGAGGCCCTACATTGTTTAATACCTTACAGAATACTAAGGATGTTCTCCCTATGCTGAATAAAGTGGGAGTGTATTCAATCCCCATTCAGCTTAACTGTGAGAACTGTACGAA
>AYEL01091985.1:0-13862 GCA_000484575.1 Olivierus martensii | reverse complement strand
CCTTACCCATAAGTCCATGAACGCGCAAAGCCTGTCATTCCGTTAGATTAGTGAAGCTGAAATACGAAATATCCTCATGGAATATATTTATCTGTTTAGGTTAGTTAAGCCGAAATATCCTTATGGAATATTTTTATCTGGTGATAGGTTAGTTAAGCCAAAATATCCTCATGGAATATTTTTATCTGGCAATAGCCACTTATAGAGCCGCCATCATCACAGACTGACCAACACCCATGATGGGGGCCACTATAGAGCCGCCATCATCACAGGCTGACCAACACCCATGATGGGGTCAACCCGAAGATTGAAGGATAGTTTTCAACTAACCAGATCCCTCCTGAAAAATTGAAGGAATGAGACCCTCGGATCCTCTAGAATGGTAAGCCACAGCTTTACCATGCACCCATCCGGCTGACCTATTATTCTGTCAGTCTGCAGGTCCCACAGTTTGTTCTGTGAGGTGTTCGTTAACTGAACATAAACATCTTTTGAAAAAGTGTTCATTATCTGAACTGTTTGTTAACTGATCATCCATTGTGTGTATTTATAACCCTTTTGCTGTTTCTTTTTTCCTGACATCAATTTGAATTTATTTATTTATTTTTTTCGTTTGTTTCAAAATTGATGTTTTTGTTAATTCTTATGTGCCCCCTAGTGGGGCACATCCTACAGTTTGGAAGACACAGACTTAGACAAAATGTCAAACTCACTATATCAAAATGTTGCTACATAATGCAGAGATAAAGTTGGATGAAATAGTAAGCTGTGATTATATTGTCACACATCCATTTGCACTTCCCAGCAGCTTGCACTCTGCATTCTTATTGAATGTAATAACTCTTCAACAAACAAGTCATACTGAATCATACAACCATGCAGAAAACAGCATCAATTTGATTTTTTGTTCTTTGATAGTTTTTATTGTATATCATCAATGAATTTAGGCTAATTTTATCATAGTATAACTATTTTAAATTCTTAATTCTGATTTATTATGGTAGGATTTATTAACAGCAGAAAATGTCAAATTTATAAAACTTGGTATTGATCATTCACATCTCAAAAAAATATTAACAAAAGGGAAAGTTAAAAGCAGAAAATCAAAACCAAAATATGCAAATAATAGAAATGGGAAGTCAACTAGTGCATGCAAATTTCTAAAAATGCAAATTGTTATTTGAAATCATTACAAAATAATCAGTCAATATTTACTAAATGATCAAAATATCAGGGATATTACAACTGCATGTAACATGCAATTAATTAGATTAATTGAAGTTATGTAGAGTACTAGCCTCCATATTTGTAAAAAAAAAAAAATTTATTTTTTACATATTTCCAATCTTATTTATGAAGTGCTTGTTAAATTAGTATTTTTATTTTTATATATATTTAAATATACAGATATTCACAGATATCCCATATATTTTTAGCTAGGAACTCTGTCCCTGCTATCTTTGCCCAACAATCTTAAGTAGGAAACTGTCTCCTGATTCTGCAGTTTGGAGATGAAATAGTTTGCCTGAACTTCAACAAACTAGATTCAGGAGTACTTTTCCTATATAAAACATTTTAAATTAAATGAATTATCATGTTAGAAAAAATTTTTCTTTTTGCATACTAATAGTTAATCTGAAAATAACTGTCGAAAATTAAGGATTAAGCTTGAAGAGACTGTTTTTAATTAAAATCATAAACTGCCTATAGTGAAAGATGTCAAACTTAGTTTGATTGACAAATATGGTGTAAATTATGAAGACTGTTAATTTTAATTCACCAAACCGTTAAGTTTTTTAATTTAAATAGCATTTCATTATTATTTAAGTATTTTAAATCAAAAAATAAATTTAAAGTTAATAAAAATAAACCTAATAATAAAAATAATTGAATCATTAAAGGATATTATACCATCTATCAATAAAATTATCATTTTTTTAAATTTCAATTTTGTTTGAAGCTGTCAAAATAAAAAATTTTGGGATTTTGGAGTTTTCCTTTGGATGTGACCAAATGCTTATTTGATGCCAAATTTAAAGTTTATACACCCAGTGGTTAGAGTGGGAATTTTACTCACTCAGTCACTCATGTTATCAAGCATGCATATATTAGATAAAACTAAAAAGAAATATAATTGTTAGGAATAATTAAGGGAAATATTAGGTAAAAAAGTGCTGAAAGTGTAATGACAACACAGCACGACCACTTTATATTTATTCAATCTTTTTCATAAAATAACTAATATTTAAATATAATTGAAAATATTATGAATAGTCCTACACATTTATATATTTTTAATAACAGAATAAGATAATCTTTATTTAAATTACAGTAAATTGTGTAGCAACAGAGCACAACAGAGATGTGCTGTAACTGAATTGATAAATCTTATAAACATACAAAACATTTTTCATTTTTACTTGACTCATATATAAGCTTATCCCCTTTTTCTTTTTTTACAAAAAGTTTATTATTATTAAAATTTAGTTTATACATGAGTCTAATATTACATGTGAGTATTGTTTCAGATTATTTGAATATCTTTTTCATCAAATTGATGATATTGGATAGCATTTGTTGCAGATAAAGAACTTAATTATATATAATAATCAAAAATGTCCCTTGATTGATATGCTGTGTTCAATCAGAACAGGAAAACAAAAAATTATCAATCAGAATAAGCTCTATTGCTTGCACTATGCAGTAAGAGAGTCATCCAATAACTTACAAAGATACTCCGTGCCACATTGATGTATTATTATATTATTATTATTATTATTATTATTACAGCTGGTTAGTCAGGGGGGATTAACTGAAACAGAAGGAGCAATACAAGACCAGGTAATAAACACGAAAAACTATAGAAAATACATACTAAAGGATAGCACATTAACAAACACAAGACCAGATCTATTTACTGAAACAGAAGGGTTTATAATAGCTTCTGAAACAGAAGGGTTTGTAGCAATACAAGACCAGGTAATAAACACGAAAACTACAGAAAATACATACTAAAAGACAGCACATTAACAAATGACATATGTAGGAAATGCCAAAAATACATATTAAAAGGGACAGCACATTAACAAATGACCATGTAGGAAATGCCACATAGCACCCAAAACAATTCAACACATTACGTCTGGTTGGAAGCTGTTTGCACAAACATTACCTGCACAGACACAACCAAGTAGCAGACATAATACACTAAAAGCTTGCAACCAAATACAAATTAATAAACACACTCACACAATACTACAAAATAAATACCAGACACATTCCTAGAAAACTCAAAACACAAGATGTATTATGAAAGAACAACCCTAACAGACAAACCCATACACCACAACAAACCAGACATCATTCTCATAGACAAGCAAAGCAAAGTTACCTACATTATAGGAATCTCAATACCAGACAACATCCAGAATGCATTCACCCAGAAAATTAGCAAATACACAGAACTCTCACATGAAATTAAGCGTCTCTGGGGAATGCAAAAGGTAGTCACAGTACCCATCAACATCCACATGAGTAATCCCTCACACACTACACAAAAGCCTCAAGATTAGATCTACATCCCAAGACATACATAACACTACAAAAAGTATCACTACTCAATACATGAAACATAGTAAGAAAGTTTCTCAGCACTAACACAGACAATTAGTTAACACACAATTAAACATCACAAATAGCTGTCTTTACTCATGTCCAACATAGCACTTTGACCCGGAGATCCCTAAATAACAAACTTCCCAAGTTTTTACAGTATATTTTATTCAAGATTTACAATAAAATTTGAATAATTTTATGTGTCCATAGTTTCATTGATCAAAAAAGAGAAAAATTTTCTTAAAAACTATATAAATATGATGCTGAATTGATGGCATACTAGAATCAAAGAAATACAGTACCACAGCAATTCTCAATAAGTAGTATGCATACTACTGATAGTATGCAAGAGATAACTATTGGTACATCTATAATGACTTTGACTTCCTATTTATATACAAGACATTTTTGCATATTGAAATTTTTGAATTTTGATTTGGTGGTATGTATTGATGAAAAAATTAAGAACTGCTGCAGTACTATATTTTTTAATTATAATACTATAGTTGATTGTAACTCACACTTTACTACAACCATCATGAGACTAACAATTCTATTAAATTGCAAGTTTTTACACCTTGTATTATTTTGAAAAAAGGAAACAATTCTGGGCTTATGTTTATATGGACTTTGTGTTTGTTTTGATGAGTAATATCAAAACAAGCAAAAAATTAATAAAATTTATTAGCCAAATTTAAAATTGATTTAAATTTTACTAGATCTTTTAGCAATACTTTGTATATTCTCAAAAATATGAGTGAATAATGGAAATTCCTAGCCCTAACCATTAGATTATAAGCTTCAAATTTAGAGAGGTTAATTTAGGTCACAACCAATGGAAAAATCTAAAATCACAATTTTTTTTTTATTTTAACAACCTTAAAAAATTGAAAATTATATAAAGATTATATTTTTGTCAATAATCCAATAATGCAATATTCTTTAGTTCTATTAATAAATAATATATACTGATGCTTATAATAATAATAATAATAATAATAATAATAATAATATTATATTAACATCAATGTGTTTTTTTTTCCGTCAGTGTATATCATACTATTTCATAATACTATATATATGTTTAATTATTGAATGTCTTTAAAATCATGCATGTTTACATTAATATAATACTATTATCTTCATCTTGCTCCATGTCTTTGTCTTCTGCACCATTGCCATACCTCACTAATCATATACAGATCTAATTTAAGGATATTCTTTTCTTTCTCTTCATAGATTGTAATATTTTCAGCAATCCTTCCCTGTTTAGGATTCACTATAGTCTTCAATAGTTTTGTACTTTTCCATATGACTTCTAAATCACAGATATTTGTTCTATACAATTTTTTTTTTTTTTGTACATCCATTCAGGGAAGTACAGAATGCATTATAACCTGCTTTGTATATAACTTGTTCATATAACCACTTTTCCAAAGCTCTAGAAGTACAGTGGACTTTCATACAAGGCAGGGAATACATTCTATATTATATGAGCTGTATGGGATAAAATATGAATTGTGGGTGTATAAATGTTATATTTTTAAAATATTTACATCTCAGAAACTGTAACAAAATTTAAAATTGTTTCAAACAATTCTCATTAATAAGTGTTTATAACCATTGATTGTAGTTAAAAAAAAATCAAACAATTTTTATTGCATTTCCATGAGACCTTAACAATTTTTCTATTGTATTATATGAATCTGTATTACAGGGGAATGTGTTATATAGGAGTCCACTGTATATTCAATATACTTCTCCTTCTACTTCTTGAGATCATTATTCACAAATGGCATAGTATAAACTTCTGGTTTATTCATTACACAAAAACATCCTTGTCATTTCTAATTTGATTAAACAAAGTATTTCAGCTATTGAAAATCAGATCAATCTCTATTTTCTTTATCATCATTTATTCATTTATTTATTTATTTATTATTTATTCATTTTCAATAATCAAATGTGTATATATCATTATTAAATAGCAGAAAATCTCAATGAATTTTTCTTTTCTATTGAGTAGAAACTCAGATATTAAGAATAGAACATTTATTCTGGGACATACTGTATATATAATTTATATAAATTATCAAAAATCACTATTTCAAATCACTTCAAAATCAACAATTTCAATAATACTATAATAACTACATTATAATAATTTGTGAGATTTCAGCCATTACAAACCCTACATGAATTAAATAACATCACAGCAATTAACAGATTAAAGAAAAATATTTTTATTAATAATAATAATAACTTACATTGTTTTTGTTGTTTTATCTGGAATGCATCTCATTTCAATATCATCTGCTGGAAGAATAGCAGAAAACAAGATGGTAGGCAGATATGGAAGCAACACATCACCTGCTCATTGCAAGTTTCATTGCCAACTTATGCAAATTTAACTAGGTTCCATCATAACCACATGTAAATTGCCTGTATATGCAAATCATGTGCAAGACAAAGTCATGTGCATATAGGCCAAAACTCAGGCAAAATTCATTGGAATTCTTCTGCCTTCATCCAATCCTCATCTATCATCACATCACCATCAAGCCTTCATTATGTGCCTTGTCTTCATTATTTATATTATTACTATTGTTTGTAGTGTATATTAGTAATTACGGAACTGTGTTGTGGAATTCACTAGCATTGTACTACAGTGTAGAATAAAGGATTATTCTGAAATCTACTAATCATTGTTATGAAGAATTTTTATGGAACTCTTGGCCATGGATCAGACAACTAGAACACCCATCTATAGAACAGGCAACTTGATCATCATTGTTGCCAACTTCTGAGTCAAACATCAAGTTAATGGGTGAGTCAGGTTTGAGAGAACAGCCAGCCATTTCATCACAAATTTTTATATTATATTTATAACAAGACATAATATTCTATGAATATTATGTCCAGTTATAAATATAATATAAAATTCTATGAATATTATGTTATAGCAAAATAAAAAAATAAAGTTATAAATTTTATATTGTACATAACATATTCAGTTATAAATTTTAATACTGTACATAAAAATTAAAATAATTATTTTTTTAAATAAAATATAACACTTACCAAATGAAGTAAATATTTTTTGCTTCCTAAAGTTAAAAAAATTGTTGTTATAACATCAGTAATCTGAAAAAATGGAAATAGTAATAAATATATAATTATGTCAGGAGACATTTTAATATTTTGATATATATTAGCATTAAAATAAATTAAAAATGATAAGGTTTTAAAATTAATTTAGTCTAAAATTATTTGCCATCAAATTAAAATGCTAGCCAAATAATGATAATCATGGCATAATCAATAAGAACTTCAGTTTATTTTCTTAATTTTAAATAAAATTTCAAATTCAAATTATTATAAAAACTTAGTTTTATTTTGCAAAATAATAATTTGATAAAGAAACTGCACTTATGGTTGTAAAATTCTATCTTTTGAAAAAAAACCATCAGATGGCATCTTGTCTGATGACAGCATTAGTTAGATTCATGTATTAGTATAGAAATAGTATTATATGTCTAGCTATAGCAGCAATTCAAATGAGAATAAATCCTTTGACTCATAATGTTGCAAATAATGTATGATGATATCACATAAATATAACAATTTCAATAGTTTGTAAATTACTTGTTTACATTTAAAAATTTCAAAAAAGAATATAATTACAGACTTTAATATGCAAAAAGAATCAATGTTCAGAAAACATATTATTCTGTTGCAAAGATCATTTAATATTAATAGAAAAAACAACCACTAATAAATCATTGAATACATTAAAATATATTAAGATTTTATATTTTTATTAAATCACAATTCATTATAGTAGTAGTTCTCAGCATTTTCAAAAGTCTTGGCACCCTATTGATTATAAAATTTTTGGTAGTACTCTACAATAATTTTTTCTTGGTGTTGGGATTTTTTTTTCCGTCAGTGTATATGAACTGAACTATTATTAAATCTTACTTTACAATAAAAACAAACTGAATTCAAATATAGTACTGTAAATGAAACAGAATGCAAAGAATATGACAACTTAATAAATGCCATTTAAACTATATCACTAAATTCTTATATAGAATAATCTCCATTTATTTCAAATCTGTCTCTAATTTAGTAAAAGGTGAATAACTGAAATTTCATGATATAATACAGAACTAATTTGGAATGCTCAGAAAACCAGTGATGATCCAGAACACAGAATATAGAATTCCTGCATATGAATTAATATAACAATTGCACTGAGAAGCATTCATACTTACTAATGCACAGCTCTAGCTTCACTTGATATTATATACTTCATTCATCCAAGAAAATCAGATAAAACTGTAAACAGTAATCTTTTTATTCCAAATGTTGTAACTTGAACAGTGATTAATTATAAACAAAAAATAGCACTTTCTGCAGTAAAGAAATACTTTATTAACATTCACTTTGCTAACGTTTTCGGTTTACAACCATCATCAGGCATATTCTAATTATAACGGAATCGAACAGAAGGATTACAGGCATTGCTACAGCAAATCATAACGCATGTAATCCTTCTGTTAGATTCCTTCTGCTTTTTTTTTAAGCAAAGCAGTAAAACAAGTGCTTAAAAACAGCAACAAAAAATGCACTTATATGAGGCCACCTACTGTGTTTAACATGCTTAGGAACGAAAAACGGAAGTATAGCGATGAATATAAATCTGGAGTCTATAAAATTCCTGTGCATAATGTAGAGGACAAAAGAAACAAAGTATATGTCAGCACTATAACTAGGAACTTTAAAGAAAGGCTAGCAGAGCACGAGGATAACATAACCAAAGGTAACCTAGCCACTACCTTAGCACAAAGAACATACCAAAAAAGACATTGATATTTCATGGCAAGATGCAAAAGCTATTAAAAATGTATACAACAGGAAAGACTTGGCAGTAAATGAAAAAATTGAAATTTTAAAATCTTGTATGAAGGAGAATGTGATTAATGTTAAACAAGCCAATGAGGTAAGCAGCGCCTGGAGGTAAGTGGTGAAAAAACATTGTTCCTAGCTGCAAGACTGTTATTGTGTCTTACTTGGATACTATTGTTTATAGTTTTCCAATCATATTAATAGTTACAATTATAGCATATCTCTTGTAACTGTACGAGCACGCACGCGTGTGTGTGTTATGTTTGTTTCATTTAAACAGATATGCATTCCTCATCAGTCTAACTTAAAAAAGAATGAATGTAATGAATGTTATATAATTAGTGAATAAAAAAAAGGCTTAATGTGCATCTGAGAAAGCTTAAAGAAAGCAATGATGTACAGGCAATGCTCAAGTTATGTAGGTGGCTCATTCCATGAAACTTACATACCGGTAAGTTAAAACATATATATGTTGGAGCATACATTATACAGAATACTAGTTTGTTGCAATGATGTAACACCGAAAATAATTATATTAAAGAATAAGTCACAGTAAAGCAGTTGCTTATCATGGAAGATCCAAATTCAATTCCGAGCCTCACATCTCCAGTTTTTCTGGAAGGGTCCAGGTTCAGGCCTGGCTTGTTATCTAAAAATTATCTTAATTAGGATATCTGATAATATCTTAATTTAATATAGATCTATACATATTTGTTCTATGTAAGTCAGGGATTGCCTGTATTTGAATAGAAGTGGTATGCTAAAATGATCAATTACATAGCATTTATCACTTTTTCATTTAGACTTATGAGTGATTTATCAAATCCTGAAATGCATATCAGCATAAGTAAAAATAATATTTAAAAACACTCTTAAATTCATTTAGGCAATAAACTGTGCACTTGAATGTATAGATAGACAAGTCCCAAACGAAAGTGGATCATTCCCCAAAACTTTTTACATAATTCAAAACATGTATGTTGGAGCATACCCTAAATAGTATTAAAATATTAGTATTAGTACCCTATCTGTATCACATAACATTAAAAATAGTTATATTAAAAAAATACACACAAATAATGTGATAAAGCAGATGTTTACCATCTTGGAGGATCAGGATTCAATTCCAATCCCACATCTTCAGTTTTTCAGGAGAGATCTGTATCCCAGTCCAGCTCATTAACTGAAACGTAATTAATAAACCCATAAAACATATGTTCATATCATAATTGATTAACTTAGGAATGTATTTCTACATTATAACTTCATCTGTTACAAATGGTATAATTTTGTTTTTAGTCTGAATCTTTATGTAGGTATGGATCTACATATGTCAGATCTATGTAAGTCAAGAGATTGTCTGTATTTTATTAAATGTTTTTGGTTATTTTACTACTTTCAAACTCTTAGTATACAGATTTCAACAAATATAAGAAAATTAAAACAATAATTTCAAAATAGAATATAGCTTTAAAGAAAAAATTTAAATTTTGCATTAATTACAATTATAAAAATATTACCCAAATATATCAAATCACTTTAAATTAATTTTCAGAATTGTTTGAAACAAAAAATTAGCTAAAAATATAACAATCACTTTTCTATATTGTCTTCCATAATTGTCCTCTTCCTTGTTGTTAAATAATCTAACAAATTCTCATTAAGCATGCTATTTCTTTTTCTGAATCTCTAATTCCTCCCTCATAGTTGATTCTTTTTACCTGTATATTTGTTTTTCTTAAGTAAAGATATGACTAGAGAAACTATAGCTCTGAATAAATTTGTTAAAAGAAGTAAAGTTAATATTTATTGGAATGATGCAAAGATTTACAAATAGTTAAAGTTCATTTTCTCATTATTACTTCAGCAATAGTGATCTTAAAATGATTAATTTCAATAGACTTGATTCTCTAATCAGTCACATAATACACTCAGTTCTGTTTTTACATGATAGATACGTTCCCAAAGAATACATGTAAAAAAATATACTGTATCTATGGAAAAATAGAAGATTGATTCCAGATCTAAAAAATTCAGCAAAAATAATAAATATTCTTTGAACTTATAATATTTAAGAAATAAGCAGTTTTTAAAGGATTGTATGTGGTTTGAATTTTAATACCTTTCTTTAAGAACAATTCTGATAATGCTACATATAACTGTTCATAATTGAATAATGGTTTGTTAATGTAAATTCTGACTTTGTCAAAACTCTGGTCTTGTGATTTATTGATCATAATTGCAAAATATTAAAACTATTGGAAATTGTCATCAATATAATATAAATATTAATCTTTTGGAGAAGTACAGTTATGCCTTTGTCTAATTTAATAAGAGGAAGGAATAAGAGTTTTTCAGCAGGACCACTAGATATCAACATTTTTCAAAAAAAATCTAAACAATGTTGGCATTTTTAATTCATTTCACTTATATCATGAGGTTCCACTAATACTGGATTATTAAATAGGAATGAAATAGCATTCCTCTTTCTTCTAGTTTCTTTTTTAGCAGATTGTATTATGCTGTTATGATAGGCCTGTTACCTTTTCTTTCGTATGTTCAGTTGCAGTTTTCACTGGTTTCAATATTGAAAGTATCAGTTTTCTTTCAATAGATGCTTTCTTTATCTATATTTGCTCATGTAGAGAAAAAATGCTTTCTTCTGAATGGTAAATCAGTTCATAGCATATTTGCCATTTTGAAAGTTGAATGTGCTTATTTTTTTTAATAGATCCTTTCTCAACATTATCTCTGACATTCATTAACAGATTTCACTGTTTTGAATACTGCCATAATTAATAATTAAAAAAGATTTTGGTAGATGATGACATTATGAAAGTAAAACATGATATAACTATAAACAATTGAGTTCTGCTGTTTTAACTTTTTTATTTCAGTTAATTTTTATTTGTTCTTTCAATAGATGCTTTTTTCTCTGCATTCTCTTTGATATTCAGTAGCAATTTTGCAGTATTGAATGTCACCATAATTAACAATAACAAGATTGTTATTATATGGCATTAGGAAACAACTTCCATGATACACTTTAAGTATAAAATATTTAATTAAAGTGCAAATATTTCTATTTCATAGCATTAAATCATCATGATACAATTAAATATTCATGCACACTGTCCTATATTTATAAATATAGGACAGTGTGCTATATTTATAAATATATGCATCTTAGCATTATATTTATAAATATAATGCATCCTAGCATTTATTTCTGGTTCTGAAAAGTATTCAAGATCATAGAATGGTAATTAAATTGAATCACTGAAGATAATAGTAAAATTCACATAGAATGTTACATTTTACATGACTTAAAAGGGGTAAACTATAAATCTCTAAATACAAAACATGATTCATAAATTATTTACTCAACTAACCTTTTAATATCATTTTACAATTATTTTAATATTCCTAGTCACTCTTGAGTACAAGTTTATAAATGAATCAATTATATATAGTTTATTAAATTTGGCCTATACTCTAATTAAAAATTATTTCAGTAAAATAATAACTATCATATGTTTTCTTTCACTTCATTTATTCCTGAATTGAGAAAAATTGATATTTTTCTCAATTCAGGAACAAAAATCTGGATTTTTATTATATAGGAATTTATAGTGAAATTTGTTTATACTTTATATAAACAAACTTCATTTCAATACATGATCTTAGATATAAAAGTTTTATTTACACTGTTTTTTATTCAATTATTTAATTCTGACAAAATATTTAAGTAAATAGTAATCTCTGTAATTCAAGAGTCCATTTAGTCTAAAATGATAAGCTGCAGTCAATGATATTTTCTCTGTTTTTTATAAAATTATATATACAAAGCATTTAGGTTTTTGTTAGAATATATAAAAGAGTATAGTAATATCAACAAATATTTTGCTTCTAAAAAGATGTTATGATTTTACTGCAGAAAAGCAATTAATATTAAAAGTAGATGAGAATTATTCTATTTCTGGTACTTGTTGGGTGTATTTGATACAACCTTCAACATGACATAAGCCAACATTGGATATATCCAATGATAAGTTGGTACAATTTTTAAATAAGATAGTCTGCATCACTGGCTCCTACCAAAAATAAAGAGAACTGTATAAATTTTATTTAAATATCCTCTGATATAGGAATCAGGAAATTTCTGTGTAATCATTATCTCAAAAGAACAGAAAATATCATTGTCTGTAATTCTGCCCTTCAAAATATTTAATTTTTTTGTAATTAAGAGAAAAATCTAGATCATTGAGTAACTATGATTATGATAGTTTACTCAAACCTGGTGATAAAAATGTCATTTTTTTTTGTATTGATAAAGGAAATAAAAAAAAGTTATAAAGGAAAATTTAGAAATAAATATAAAGTTCTTAATTTCTTTACAATAAATAAAACAAATTTCCAGTTATCAAGACCCTGAGTGATATTTTTGCCTATTTAATATCTATAAATTCATTGTTTATGATTTAGTTCTGACTTTACGGCACTCATGCTCTATATCCAAATTACCTAACTGATACAAAGTAATTATTTTAAAAAAGATTTTTTTTGATTGTTTTGCTCCACTCTTTATCCAAATAGCCACATGATGCAAACTGATTTTTTTCTGCATTATGTATATTTAGCAAAATTTCAACAATATGAAGTGAATAGGACTGGGATAAGCTTCAATTATGCATAATATACCAAAAAAATAAAAAGTTTAATTACAGTAAAAATCTGAAAACCAGATCAAACTTTTATTGTAATTAAATTTTGGGAATTTGGTTTGTCTAGATTTTTGGATTTTCTGAATTCTTGGTCAGTACTTTTAATATTCAAATTTAATAACAATGATAGGCAAATTTGGTTTGTTTATTCATTAATAAATATTGAATGCTTCATTTATTAAAATGAATATATCTATTTGTTCATTGCCATTATGCATCTACAGTAGTCACTTAATGCATGCATTCTTATGTATAAAATCTCAGAAATTTTTAAAATTTGAGTTTTGAAAAAGTCTAAAAATCTGGATTTTTATTAAGTAAATTTAATAATGTTTAATTGCTTTTATTATTAATATATATATATATAAGATGGTATATTATTAATATGTATTTTTTTTTATATTGCAGACTCTTACAGGAAAAGAGGTATTTATATAATTTATCATATTTAAATTTATTGTAATTCATATTACTAATAAAAATATATATAACTAATGATGCCAAGAAAAATTAATATAATGATTAATAATAATTAAAATTTTAAACTATAGTATAACAATAAAATATAACCGAATATTAAATGTTAATATTTGTTTGAATTTTTAATTCAAA